>JAVRXN010000009.1:33194988-33490639 GCA_033556935.1 Timema podura
CTAAAGCAGTGGTTCCCAACCTTTTGTAGCCCATCTCCCCTTTCTGGAGGTTGACTAACACCTATCGCCCCCTTTTCATTTTCATTGTATGCCTAATTTTAATTTGAAGTAAAGTGTAAATAATAAAGCAGTTTTATTATTTTAAACAATTTGACCACCGTATATAAAAATAACCAAAGCAGTTTTATCCGGTCACTCTTAAATAAAATAGAAAAAAAATTAAAATGTTCATTTTTTACAGTTTTTTTTAAGAACAAAGAAGTGAAATAATTAACTAAGATCATTGACGTACATTTAAAAAACAGGAGTACATGTTTTCATTTTAAAATTGGAATCTGGAAAAAATTAAGTTGACAGTAACTTCTACTGTACAGTACTATTTTAATTTTTCCCCTTTTGAATACTCATCGCCCCCAAATCGCCCCCCACTTATTTATTGCCTCCCTGATAACCCAAATCGCCCACTTGGGGGCGATCGCCCCCAGTTTGGGAACCACTGCTCTAAAGGTTAAGTCAAGAAAATCTAATCCACTCACTAGAAAGTGGCTTTATTAAGTCAGAGCAAAATGTAAAATTGGGTCATGTTGTTTGAATTTACCGATGTTTTGGAGCTATATATTGAGGTTATTAGTAATAGAATTAAATTTTTAGTAAGGTTGACAAATTGTGTTAATTTAGCATGAAAAAACACAAATATATACATGTTTACATCATCTTATCATAACACTGTTTTAATGCAATTTGACTCAAAAGTCCACAATTTTTAATATGTTTCAAACTTTTCAGATGTTTGTTATAATTTCAATGATTGTATCATATTTGTCATCATAAGACATCATAATTTGTAATTATTATTACCAAAAAGTGTTTTAATTTATGATTCAAATTATAGTGCCTATATTATTATTATATTACATCATATATCTATGTTTTTTTCATGCTAAATTAACGCAATTTGTCAACCTTACTAAAAATTGAATTCTATTAATAATAATCTTAATCGTTCCTTATTAACTATTAAAATGTTTTTCATAAATATTGAGGTATTAAAATATTTGTTTTCATTTTCAATTCTTTCACTTCGATTCATCGAATGAGTTCATTCATTTTATCCTTGAAGCTGTTTATATGATGTATTTTTGTCTGTAGCCTTGGAATATGACACTCCATATCTCAATACCTTTGATTATAACAGGCACAGAATCTTTATTAAAAATATATTAATCTATTTTAGACACATTGTGGGATTTGCATAAAATCTTATTGATGTTTTTTTCTAGTATGGTTTGATTCGAGCTCTCAAATCGAATAGTATAAAATACATATATCCTATATTATCGGAGCTTTGCAAACCTCTAGCTACTTAACATTATTTCATATATAAAATGAAATAATTTGCATTAATTAGTTTGATTTTTCATATTTTGAACCAGTTTATTTTCTGGCCGATATTATCAACTTTCAGGTCTACAATCATCTTTAAATGTGAATTGTGTTTCATTGCCCCAAATGAACATGCAAGAATGTGTTAATGATCCAGTGTGTTTGTTGTGTTTCAGTGCCCCAGGTGAACACGTACAATAACCTCGGCCAAGAATGTGTTGGAGCGGGAGTTGGTGTGGATCTGTTCATGTTCAACAACTCTTATATTGATCTGGCAACTATAGGCCAAGTGGCTCGTCTCACAGGAGGAGAGGTCTACAAATACACATACTTCCAGGTTGGTGATTGTGAGACCTTGCACACTCGATAATATTCAATCAAGGACTCATCTCACAGAATGTGTGATAGATATCTAGCTAATATTGGCTGCAGAACTACCTTAGAGACTGTGTGATATCTATCTAATACTGGCCAAGGAGTTACCTCATATAATGTGTGATATTTAGCTAATATTGGTTGTGAAGCTACCTTAGAGAATGTGTGATATCTAGCTAATATTGGCTAAGGAACTACCTTAGGGAATGTTTGATATCTAATATTGGCTAAGGAGCTACCTTAGGGAATGTTTGATATCTGACTAATATTGGCTAAGGAGCTACCTTAGAAAATGTGTTATTTTTAGCAAATATTTGCTATATAGCTACTTTAAATAATTTAAGGTGGGGTTTTAGGGAACACCAGTTAAAATCGAAGTCTTTGCAGTTTTTATAGCAAAATAGATTTTTGACCAAAATAAACCAATTATTGCTTCTATACAAACATAGAGCTTAATTTTCTTCACATGGTGATATCAACCATCGTTGAATATCTATCTTGAGCATAGCAGCATTAGATGATAAACTTATTAAATGAAGAGGAACAGTTATCATTAAATCCCTTGACAGATATTCAACAACTGTTGAGGTCATCATGTTGTTGCTGCTCCCCTAGCTATACTCGTAGTCTTGTGGTTAGGTTTGTTACAAGCATACCTTGGTAACTAGGTGGGGGATGGATGGAATGGGTGATGGGGGGATTGTTGTATAGTGAAGGTTCATTCTACAATTTGTGGTCTTGCTGAAGAATTGTGGCAAAGTCCGAATTCATGGACTCCCAAGGAATGAGAGTGAAGTAAATTGAGGTTTCAAGAGTGAACTGACATGTCTTTAGTTCCAGGGACCAATCCGTAGATTGAGGAGGAGGAGGTGGTCTTGGATAGACAGAATGGTTAGACACATTTGGATGAGAGTGGGGTGAATTTTCTTTAGCACAGGCTGGATTGAGATGTGGAGCTTGATGTTAATGTGGTTTGGGGCAATACAAGGTAATAAGTTGAGGGGGTAGTAAAGAATTTGAGCCGGAGATGTAATTTCTCATAGGAGCAGGATGTTCGTAACTCGAGTGTTTTTTGGTTCCTCCTCTAATCCCTCTCTTTTTCGAATTCAGCATTGCTGGTGATAAAAAGAAAAGAATAATTGGTGGTGTGGGGGGTTGTGAGCTGTCGTGGAGTGTTTCCTGGTGAGCAGCCCCTGGCACTACCCAGCTCGTAGGTGCCTGGAGGGTACTACCCAGGTGCTTAGAGAAGAATTATGTATTGAAAAATACTTTGTTTATTCTGTCTAAAAACAAGTGCGGGTGTAACTTCAAGCCATATTTCGAGCCCTTTTTTACATCTAAATTTCCGTTTCTGTCGTGGAGCTATTATATATATATAGAGGGGGCTATCTTTACACACAACTGAAGCCGACCTTGACTCGGGGAATGTTGGGGTGAGGGGGTTATGAATCATCCTGTGCGGCGCGTGGCTGCTTGTATTTCCTAACAAACAGTCGTAGGCATGAGTCTGTGATAATTTTTGACATGGAAAGGTGGTTTTATCTTGCAGTGCATTTGGCTGCCACAACAGGTGGGAAAAGAATAATTACAACTTAATGTTCCACAGGGATCTATATTTTATTGCCACATGTTATATCGACAAAGTTATTTAATTTAATTTTACAAATGAATTAAGAAATTAAAACTATAACAAATATATTACAAAATTTACTAATCATTATATATGAAAAAAGTGCATTGAGCAAAAACATTTAGTGATAAATAAAATGATAGAATATTAGGAAAATGGTAGAGCACAAATTAGTAATTAGTCTAATTACTACTTCCTGAGGAAGATGCTACAATAGCATCGAAATATTGAAGTGTGTGTAAATATGTGTCAGTGTTGTTACTTTTATTTGTGCTCTACCATTTTCCTAATATTCTATCATTTTATTTATCACTAAAAATTTACTAATCCTAATTGTAAAGAGGTGAATCAATTTCAGCAAATTAAAATATTTGTATTTTTACTTTCTTACATATTCGTAGAGTTGGGATGGCCTAAAAAAAATCGACTTGTCGATTTTTATGTCTATATATCCGTTTTGAGGGTCCCTGATTCTGATTTTGGATGGGGTATGAGGGGGGCATAGTAGTGTGAGGTAAAAATTGAAAAACAGAAAAAACAAAAAACCTGTGTGGGGTATCAAATGAAATGTTTTTTCCTCCTCAATTTTAAACCAAGATTTTTTTGGTATACACTATATTCAAGGCAAATAAATGAGGCAAGACAAATTTTTCAAAGTAATATTTCTTATATCATACCCATACATTTATAGATGTTGTTTAACAACTTTTTACTGTGTAGAAAATATTTCAAATTTCCTATGAATGAATAATTGCATTTGTAGTAGTGAGACGAGAACATAATTGGAAACCTGCAAAATCATCTTTGATTTATAGTGATCATTTTTAAAAGACATATTTTGATGGATCTGGGTTCAGGAAACGACTGCTACCAGATGTCGATATTTTCTTTGTTTCCTTCTCATCTTCAAAATTTCAGAACCATTGTACAGGTCTTTTAGAGGAGACTCGGTGCTAAACCATCAACTTATGTTGAACTCTTTTCCCATGAAAGTGCCAATTGAAGTTCACCAAATAATTTTTGAAAATTTTAAAAACCATATTAACAATTTAGGTCCACTTGAAAATCACATATGTGATTTATTAAAACAAATTGCAAAATATTACCTAAACATAGGCTTACCATACATCCCGGTTTGAAGGTTAAGTCCTGGGGTCCTTGCCGATTTGTCATTTTGTCTCAGTCACAAAAAAAAAATGTTGAGAATATGAAAAATTAAACACACGAGGGTAAATAAAATAGGTAAATACTAGTTGATTGGGCAACACTGCTTATTTCTATTTGTTTTCTATTATGTCACCACAACATCCAGAGTCAAGAGTCAAAACAAATCACAGTGTGCGGGTGCAGACTAGATTAAGCTGATGTTAATTAACTAATAAATTAACTTATTTTTAGAGATGGGCTTCTCGAATCTTCGAATCCTCGAATCCACTTAATCCTGACAAGTATTTGAGATTCGAGGATTCGATGTTTTACTGGATTCGATGGTCGAATCTTTCACCTCATAAACAAAGCATATTTTGAATTCAAAAATTACTTAGTTAGGCCTACTTGAAAAGCACAACTTAATCTGTAATCTTTATTTTATCGGACAAAAGAGATTTTCATGAATAAAATCATTATTTAAAAAAAAAATATTTGTTAGGTGTGGAAAATCTTACGTGTCTACTACCCTACCCTCCCACCTCTATGGGAAACTTGGACTCGACCGTTTCGGCACATGCTCACTTCTAAAACTCTCACCTCAAGAACAATCTTGTAAATATTTTAATGAACACATTAAAACTCTTCAAAAACCGAAAATCAAAACCAGAATTACAAATAAACTCGAAATAAATAAAACAAATTACTGCTTTTTTTTTAAAACAGAAATAAGAACACATTACACATGATACAAAGTCAGCCGCCATTACAAACGGTACAAAGTCGGCCTCCATGAAGTATATTATATTTACTCGTGAGAGTGATGATTAAAATAAAGATACCTTTAATTCTTAGTACCCAATTGGTTTTGATTATCTACAACTATGCAAATAACCCCAATTTATTGCATATGATCCTTAAGTTAGACATTTTGTTAGGTTTCATGAAAAATAAATACTCTCGACAGTCAGACACCGATAAAACTGTTTATTTACGCCTACCGGCTTACATATTGTATATAGATTGTTTGTTTGAAATCGATTCTGGTAATCTGATCACTTAGTAAGCATTCTCGAGTTTTAAGAATCAAATAACGACTTGCTAATTCATCATTTGTTTTTAAATTAATTTTAACTAAGAGTTTATTATTTTTTTAAATATGTTATTGAAGTAATTGTAAAAATATTCAAACATAGTCTTGCCTTATAAAATGGGAATGAACATATTGGAGTCGAAAATATGTTCGTGTTTTAAATAGAATGTATTCTCAGAAATCGATATATCGCAAGAATCGAATATATTTCTTGTTTTCTACGCGAAGATAGATAATGGATATAATAATAATAAAATAATAATAAAACATACTTAGGCATTAATGAGTTCACTATTTCCAATGTATGTTTAATTGTTAAGCATGTTGTTTTAGTCTTTGTTAAAAGTATCCGTTTGTATTTTTACTTTCTTACTAAAATAAATTACAATCTTTCAATGATGATTAAAGTTGATCAAAGGATAACTAGGCCTAATCTGTTTATTTCACATGCTTTCTTAGAAACTAAACTCATTCTAACAACAATTTTAAAAATAACTAAAAGACACTAAAATTTTGATTGATTGATTTTCAAACACTATTATGAGTCTAGATTGTTTAATTTGGCTGTATTTTAACCTGTATTTTGCGAGGGGTGGTTGGGGTTGATTAAAATTGAAAGCATGATTGAAATAAATCTTAATTTACAGTTTAGGCCTATATTGTTTAATGTAGGTCTATTTGTAAATAATTAAAATTTCTAACAATTTGCTAGGATTTGGATTCGAGATTCGAAAATAAAATGTAGATTCGAATTCGAGAAATAGTCGATTCGACCCATCTCTACTTATTTTATTTATCTCATCTGTGACTGATTATTTTAATTTTGAAGCTAATATTTTGCTGTCAATCCTTTTATTTTAACAAGTAAAACATGCCGAAAAACAACTGTATATTTACTGATGAGTTAAAAAAAGAATATCCATTTCTGAAAAAGGTTTGTGGCCAAGTTCATAGGGCTAAGTGTTTACAGTGTTCGTCAGAATTTCTCAATATCTCAAGGTGGGCGTTCCGACATTAAAAATCATTTAAATTGTTCAAAACATAAAGCTAGTTTCACTGCAGCCGCAGGTTTTCCAATACTTGTGTTGTATTTTATAAGCACTCATCCTGGTGATAAATACTTTATAATACCTGCCAAGAAGCGACTTTTGCGTTTAATACTGCTGCTCATGATTTAAGCTTTAAAACAGCTGATTGTTCATCTAAATTAATCTCAAAGTTCTTTGAACCAAAGTTTGGTGTTGCCAGAACGAAGTGTGAGGCTATTGTTGTAAATGTGACTGCGCCAATGACAATTGATGAACTTCACGAAGATTTAAGTAAATAAAATTTTGTGACATTAACAATTGATATTTCCAACAGAAAAGAAGTTAAAATTGTACCTTGTGTTGTGCAATACTTTATACCAAAACAAGGAGTAAAAGTTAAACTTTTAGACTTTCAAACTATTCTTGGCGAAACATAGAAATATTGGCAAACTAGTTGTTGTTAGTTATCACAAACTAAGATTTATAAAAAAAAAAAATTGTTGAAATTTGTGGTGACAACTGCAACACGAATTTTGGAGGTTTAAAACGGAAAGGGTGTTACTCTTTCTACCTCGTAGTTTAAGGCCACCGTAAACAACAATACGAGGAAGAAAGGGCATAATCTAAACATGAAAAATAATATAAATAAATAAGAAACACAGAGCAGAGAGTTTGAGAAAATAGTCATTTAATATGTATTTTTAAACAACATTTAATGAACATAGTGGCCTTGACCATCCTAGTAGCAAAAGTATGTTGCGAACATAGATCGCAGGAAAACATTCTTCCAAACAAAATCAATAAACACTATTAAATATTAATACTTGTTTAGCAAAAAAGATTATAAGTTTTACTACCCCATTATTCTTTGTTTTAACAATATAGACTGGGTCAATACCAAAAATAATAAATAATAACATTAACAAGTAATTCCCACAAGTTAACTGCAAACAATGTAACCAAGGTAAATACTCACTATGACTCAAGACAACAAAGCAAGAACATTTAAAGAGTCCGTGACGTTACGTCACACGAAAGCCACCCATTATTTTCCAATTAATAAAGTCATTTAATTTAATTGATTAGTTCAATATAACAAAACACTCAGAGAATATTTACAATATAAGACATTTTCTTATTACCGTGTCCAAGGTTGCCGTCTATCCTTGGTAGCGATGAGTTCCACATTTTCACTTTGTGATAGTGAAGATCCGTGTTGACGTTGACAGGTTCTGTAGTCGTAGGTTGAAATAGAATACGGAGCACGAGCCTTCTTGATAGACGAATTATAAGGTGTTTCTCTTTTCATGGCGCAGTCTAGTCTATCACATCTATATAACTATACTTTATCATCTGACTTCTGTAGTCGCACTTCTGTCCGTTTAACCATCCGTACTGTATAACGATATTTATAACCATAATAACGTACATACTGAACTAATAACGTGAATACAGAACAAATCACGTAGATACTGGAATCATCTCGTCAATACTGACCTCTTCACAAGAATAATAATTGAATTGATCTGAACATGAATACAGAACAAATCACATGGATACTGAAATCATCTCATCAATACTGAACTCTTCATGAGCATAATAATTGACTGAACTGAACGTGAATACAGAATAAATCACGTAGATACCGAAATCATCTCGTCAATACTGACCTCTTCACGAGAATAATAATTGATTGAACTGACCACTTTTCTATAGCGGTTATAAGTTATATACTGGTCTAGCTGCGTAGCACAAAAGGGGGGGTGGTAAGTTGCCAGTTGGTCAGTGACGTGAAAGGGGAGGGAAGTCACGCCACATCATGGGAAGTTCAGCGTGCAGGTCTTTGGTAGGTTGAACCGCTCGAACCAACGGTTTTCCGTCTTGAAATTTGAATCCTCATCGAACGATTGGCTTGCTACGTCAGAGGCCTGTAGCAAGCCCCGGTGAGGTCTGTGACGTCATCTTCCCCTGACAGATGGCGATCATGAACTTGCGAGCGCCATTTTCTAACTTGACGATATGATGTACGCATCGAGTGCGGGTGCACTCGGTACAGTTGCCCCACTCGCCGATTTAGGATGTTTTATTAGCCAGCGAGCTATCTTCGGTGTCCAGGACAACAGATCCAGGGGGTACGTTTACTTATTGAATTATTAGTAGAAGTTGATTTTTGTATTTTGTTGAAGGCGTATTGTGAAGAAAGAGATGGTCTAAATTACGGACTGTTTTAGGACTGGAATAACAATAGAGAAGATTACTATTGTTTTTGGCTATTTTCAGTAGTTTCTCGGGGCGGGTAGTATGATAGTTCAGGCGGATTGGTAGAGATGGGAATAGAAGTAGCATTACACCTTTGTAATGTTACATGGGGTAAACAATGTTAACAGTCGATTAAAGAAATATTGTGGATTTTAATTGTAGTGCCCATATTGTTCACAACTGTCTTCAAAAAGATGTTTAAAAATGAGGTGGCCCAATGGCTAAATAATTTTATAATAAAGTAAATTGATAGAACTAAAGAAAAAGGAAAAATAAACTGCTACGAGTAAATTTGATAGAATGTTGATGTTTTACCTATTGAAGTAGAAGCTCTTGCGGTAAATTTTTTTAAATATTTCCACATCTACACTGTGCGTGTGACTCAGCTGAAAGAGTTCTGTGAGTTTGTAGACGTTGAATACAAAAGTGTTCTGCAACATGGCAATACCCGATTTCTTTCACTGCTTCCAGCTATTGAAAGGATACTTCAAATTTATGAAGGACTAAAGTTTTACCTTTGCTCTCAAGAACACTGCCTGTTGATTATAAAAAAGTTATTTGACAAAGATTGTGGGGAAATGTATTTGTGGTTTGTTCATGGCAGCTAAATATGTTTAACAAGAAAATATTGACCATTGAGAAAACAAAAGCAATTGCAACTAATATTGTTAACGAGCCTAAGAAATTGAAAATAAATCTTGAAGAAAGGCGGTATAATAGATTTATACTACAAGGAGCCCAAACAAATTTTCATTCTACTAGAAGAGGCAGGAAGCATTAATGTTAAAGAGTTATGAAAGAATTTACCGATTTTAATGATCAATGTGTGTCCTACGTTTATTTATGGGAAAATAGTTTCGGACGAGCAGACTCTTTTGTCTGCATAGACAACAGTGAAATTATATGACCCGAAATTGAAAAATCAGAAAAAATTAATAAAACACTATGAACACTATGAACTATATGATGGAGTGGTGGTTTACCAAGGCATTTTGGTCTTTAAACTGTGACATTTTCAAAACTACTAACTACTAACTGTGAAGAAAAATGGGTTCAACTTTTCAATCACTTTAAAGACAAGAACATTTCTGTATCTAACCTCCGCCAAGTTGTGGAGTACATTTTGTGCCTACCAGGCACTTCCGCTCCTGTTGAAAGGGTGTTCTCACTGATGAACAATGTATGGTCTTAAGAAAGAGGAAGATTGGCAGAATCAACAGTGAAATGCCTAATGTACTGCAAAATAAACATTGAAATAAGTTGCACTGAGTTTTATGAAAAGATAAAGAATAACAAAGCATTTCTAAAAAAAGGTTCACCCAGATAATTATTGTGTTTAGCAGTAGATTTAAAATTTGTTAAATCTCCTAGCCTATAGTATATTTTGTTTTATAACTTCATCTTTTTATTCATACTTATATCTGTAATGCACCCAAGTATAGTTGTATCAGTGAGTTTGGCTTCAATTTTCATCTAAATAAATGATCAAAATTAGCTTTTAGTTTAAATGGAAATTAATTTTCAAAAATGTGTATCCCTAATTACATCATAAGCACCCTTTGGATTGATAAGGGAGGAGGGGTGGGGGAAGCTCATTAAAATATGTTTATGCTAATTTCCCCTTTTAGGCCAAATGGGGCTCTGCCTCATGATTTTCTACTATAAAAACCCTAAAAGTGTCCCGGTTTGAGAGGAAAATATTATCGTAAGCCTACCCAAACATACATATTCACCACAATGTAAAACAAAACAAAATTAGAATAGGTTCCACAATAAAATTAGGCATATGAGCACAAAGAATGTTATTTTTCTCCATCAGTATGTTAATGTATATTTAAATATGTTTGTTGTAGGCTTACTTTGAAGTTTGTTTTAAGTTTATAACATTTTTAATTGTAGTCCAATTTAATTTTACTTTATTATGTAAAGCATGGTATAGCAGTAAAAACAACTAGATCATAATATTATTGTGATTATATAGACCTATACGTTCTATAAATCATATGTTATATATGTAATGTACTTAAAAACAGAGAAAGAAAATACTAAGTATTTTACAATTTTCCCCCTCTCAAATGGAATTATTCTGTGCATATCAGTTGCTATTATTGATTCATCCTAAGCTGAGGCTTGATATAAACAAAGCCACTTGGAAGTATATGCTCTGGTTTACTAGAACGGACATTATTCTCACAATTTATTAAAGTTAGTTAAGTTACAACAAAACTAATATGAGTTTAAAAAAAGACTGTATACTCAAAAAATGATTATATATACATTTTAGCTTGAACATACTGTCATTTTAAGCTAATTTATTAATATTAGCTAACAACACTATATATTTTCGGCTAATTTACATTTTCAGACGCTTGTTACTACCGGAATACAAATTAATCTTTTATGTTTTTTTACATAAAAATAATGCAAATTTATTCATCATTTACACCCTACTTACATAAAGCATCGAAAAGCTCTAAATCCGTTTGTATTCTAATTCAAGTGAGCACGCATCCTTTTTTCTATGCTTCTCATGTTAAACCGGTGGCCGGTTGCCATATAGCGGCTCAATCCGTTCTCTTGTGAGGAGGGGCGTGGCTGGCTTCACTTTCTAGTAACACTACAGCAAAGGGATGTCCTCATCGTATATATAATAGCTTCATGGTTTCTATGCAGATATTTTTTAACAATCAATGTGTTATAAGCCTAAATATATAGTCACAACCTATTTCATAAGTTACAAGGGTGATAAATTATGACCTTGTAAGAAAGATCTTACTTATCCTAGTTACATAGCTATATAATTGATTATTTGCAAGACATACTATTTTACAATAAAAACAATGACAGAATACAGATATAAAGTAGGACGCTAGTTCATGTGGATGTAGTCATGAACGATTGTTGGGCGGCAGGTCTCGGTAACCCGCTGCCACTAGGGTGAACCATCTGTATGATCTGATCGGTAGACAAGGGGTTGCATCATTGTGGAGAAAATTAAACTAAATGTTTTTACCTAAAAAATATTATGTTTATTTTGACCATATAAAACTGCAAAGAACAGTAAAATATTTACCTTTTTTTTCCTAGCTTTCCCCATGACGCCCTCTATCTTTTAAGTTGGCACTATCTTTGCCAACATATTGCAGTCGCTTGCCATGGAGTTTGGAGACTTGTAACTAGTACCCCATTTAGTTAAGTAAGTAGATTGTATATATTTTATTGCTATTTAGTTTGTTTTTGTTTATATAGGCTGATTTAGATGGGGACCGCTGATCTCCGACATCAAGCGCAATGTGAGTCGGCCAATAGCATTTGATGCCATTATGAGAGTGCGGACATCCACCGGCGTGAGAGCCACGGACTTCTACGGTCACTTCTTCATGTCCAACACAACTGACATGGAACTGGGCACCATTGATTGTGACAAGGTGCATATCTCTCTCTCTCTCACACACACACACACTTTTCAGGAAATATACAGGCCTATAGGGGTGTGCAAAGCTTCGAAAAACGTCAACTTCCTTTCATGTATTCATTTGTTCACTTCGACTTCGATTTGAAAGTAAAATTACGGATTTGAAAATTAAGGAGCTTCACCAAAAATAAATAATTCAAAGCTAAAACACAGATTTATGTGTTTTTTTTTTATTTTTTTTAACTTTCTGCTGCTCTTTTGTCACAATTAGTGATAGTGTAAAAAAATCTGGAATAAGTTATATTACATTTTGTGATAAAAACTTAATTTATCATTTTAAGACTAAATATAGTAATTATGTTTAAAATATAGCATTTTGTAAACTATATTTAATGTCACAAATAAAGTAGTTATTCAAAGTATTATATTTTCACCCGACATTTAATATTTCTAAAATATTGTGATTTCAATTCAGCTTTCAGTATGACTTATAATTCGATTCAACTTTTCTTTGAATGTAAAAGTGAACTTTACACAACTCCTAAAGATTAAATTAAAATTTTGACTTAAATGTGAGGCAAGTTATTTTTAAAATTCCTACACTAAATATTTGATCCAAAAAACTCTTAAGCTTCAAAGCTCACAATTTAAAACACAACATAACATCCTCCCTGCTGACAAAGGATATACCATGGTGATCCTTAACAAATCCACGTATATCACAAAAACAAGACAATTTGCAGATGGTTGACTCTCATTTTCAACCGCTTACAAGGACCATTATAAACGCAATCCTCACCAATGCATACTTGGTCACCATAGATGTCAATTCGCTTTACACCAACATACCCCACACCCAAGTATTTTATGACATGGAACATTTTATTGACAAACGACCACCCAATTCTAAGCCATCCACCACCTTTCTAGTAGAATCCACTTACTTCATACTTAAAAAGAACAATATCCACTTCCTGGACAGACACTACCTTCATATCTGAGAGACGGCAATAGGTACACATATGGCCCCCTCCTACATTAACCTCTTCATGTGCAAACTAAAGACAAACTTTTTGCAATCCACACCCTTGTAATCGCTCTGCTGGATGAGATTTAGTAACAAAATATTCATGATTTGAACATATTCTGAAATTATTTAGTATAGTTCCTGAACCGGTTAAATAACCATAGCACCTGGAACATTTCACAACACCATGCCATGTTCCTGGGTCTGGAACTGAACCTTCATGAGGAAAACCTAAACACCACAGTCCTACACCTAAAGCTACCAACCATCAACAATACCTCCATTTCCAAAGCAACCATCCTCTTCATGTAAAACACTCTCTAACCTATAGCCTAACTACCAGAACCAAAGTATATATTCTGAGGAAAAAGACCTTAACCAGCAACGTCAACTCTCCAAGGATTTCACAACGCAAGGATACCCTAAACACATAGTCAAGTGTCAAATAAACAGAGCCCTATCTAACCAAGAGCCTATCAATAAACAACCCTCCAATGACATATCGCTCACCCCCCAGTATTATGAAGGACTAGACAAACTCAGATTAATCTTAAACACAGGCTACAATATCCCATCCTCATAACCTCTCACACAAAATCTTCTCAACAGTGCTCCAAGAATCACATTTATTCGACCCCTAATCTCCACAACATTCTGATTTACTCTAAATTGCCTGACCCAGCCACAAACAACATCAGTCCAAAGGTTTCTACCCTTGCAACAAACCGAGATAAAGTACCTGCAAAACTCACCAACCTCCCACCTCATTCAACAGCAGACTTACACAAATGGAATACCCTATGAAAGGCCACTACAACTGCGCCAAGAAAATTTTAATATACCAACTACAATACAACCACCATGATGATGATGATGATGATATAATAATAATAATAATAATAATAATAATAATAATAATAATAATAATAATAATGATGATGAAAATGATAAATTAAAATAAATAATTTAAAAAAATAATAAATAGTAAAAATAATAATCAATAATAACTAACAATAACAATATTAATAATAATACTAGACTTATACGAGCCCTCCCCAATAGTTGTAGAGCTTCTCAGCTTCATAAGTGGAAACTTGCTCACCAATATATAACCAACCCCAGGCACCCTCCTAGTCTTAACCTAAGATAACCTTTCCTTCTTTTCTTCCAAGTAGGCCTACTCACAACATTAATTAATTTCTATATAAATAATAACAGATAATTTAAATTTATAAACACAACACACTATTTACCAAGAGTAAAGACACAAGTTTGAACAGGCAACTGCAGAATCCAAGTCTAAACCTTTTTTTGAATCAAGAAACAGGCAACAACAAAATCAATATGACCATGATCAACCTCTCGGCATGCTCCTATAGTCCAATCTGTGTTTTATTGTGTTTTAGTTGTGTTTTGTTTTCTACATGTCATGTTGTATGTACTCCAGGGTGTTGCGCTAGAGATCAAACATGATGACAAGCTGACAGAGGAGGATGGAGTCTACGTTCAGGTAGCGCTTCTCTATACCTCCTGTGGAGGACAGCGACGTCTGCGCGTCATCAACCTGGGCCTTAAGACATGTTCACAAATGGCCGATCTTTATCGCAGCTGTGATCTAGACACAGTTGTCAATTTCTTTTCAAAACAAGGTAACTTTACAAACGCATCATCATTAGCTCAACTTAAGTAATTGGTGGTAAATTGTAATAATCTTTTGGTAGCAGTATACTTCTATTCATAGAGTTGCATCTCATAAATAATAAATACAGTTGAAAAATTACTCCTATGTCAATTCTCTTGTCCACCAGTAATTTTCAGCTGTATTTAATACAACCTTCTTAGTTTAAACATGCCATACATTAAGGGTGTTCTATTTAGTGTTGTGTTGCTTCATTGGGTTGTTTTGACCTTTGTCTGGCTTTACATCACACTGATATGAATTAGATTCAACTGATGAAGGGTTTTTGACCCTAACATCATCTTATATGCTCTTTAGGGTGACCACTTATTGGGAAAACCGAAATTATACATGAATTGTGTGCATCGGGGGAAAAAAACGCAGGAAAAATACCGTATTGGCCCAAATATAAGACGATAGTTTTTATTAAAAATCGAAAGCAAAAAATAGGGGGTCATCTTATATTTGCAGCCTAGCATCTTATCATATTAATTTCAACTTACTTTTTGTGTAAAGCCGTTTGTATTGCATATTTCTAACTAAAGCTAATAAATCTAGCACAAAACATGTTTTTACACACACGTAAGAAACTATAAAAATTTATTTTACTAAGGTATTTCACATGTAAATTATCGTCATGGCATAGTTTCTTGTGTTATTAATTTCAAACTTAATTTTTATAAAAAGCTGCATATATTATTTACTAAAGTTAGTAAATCATGCATGACAACATGTTTCCACACGAATACTAACTCTCAAACTTTATTTTATTGTGGTATTTCACGCGTAAAAAAGTAAACATAAACATTACATCAAAGATATTTTTCATTTTGGTCATAGAAGTATAGCAGCGGTGTGGTATTCTGACATTACGTTTGAACGTGCTCAAAGAACTGATCTTGGTGAGCGCTTAGTAAGTGCTCAGTAACATTATGGTACTGCTGTGTAGCGACTAGTTGCACAAATCAGTGTTTAGTAATAGTGTTTCTTTTCTCCATGGTGCGTGATGTCAGCTCCCTGCTGATTATCTTGCTGCATTCGTTTATTTTTTGTGTGAATTAGTTACAGCAACATAAATATAATATAGTTTAGTGCAGTTTTAATTAGAGTATAATTTTATCTTTTCCATTGGCGCCTGATAGCGTTGAAAATCTTGGAACATCATCAAAAAAGATAAACAAATGTGAAACTGGAGAAAATTGGTTAAGGGTCGTCTTAAATTTGAGGCCCTTTTTTTTTTTACTCAGCCAAGGAAAAAATAGGGGGTCATCTTATATTTGAGGCCGTCTTATACTCGGCAATACAGTACTTTAATTTGACCGTCTTTCAGGAATTTGAAGGTGAAGACCTCTCTATATAGCATCTAGGAGCATTCAAATTTCAAACGTTTTCTGGGGATTGAACACTTCAAATAGCTTTTATAGGTATCTAATGAAAAAAGTCAGATAAGGACAGTTCTAAATAGCTTTTATGTGAATACAAATTTCAATAATTATATGGGGGAGGATCATTTAAATTAATTTGGAGAAGATTCTAATTTTCAAAATGTTCCACATGGGGACCTCTTAAAATAGTTTTTTGGGGAATTCAATTTTCAAACATTTTCCGACGTTTTCCTTGACACGCCTTTGACTTAGGGTACAGTTATTCTATTTTAACCTTTTCTAATCCCCCTCTACATAAATAAGGCTCCACCCCCCAGGTGTAGCACATTTGATACATACTCCTGTTTAACTTGCACACTCTCTACTTGTGACTGAACTCACATCACCAGTGGAATAATCACTTATGATCTAGACCTTAAAAAAGTACATTGAGGATTAGATTAAGTTCATGGATATACTTGTTTAATTTTAATTCTTAGCTGGATGGAATCCTCAAAATGGAATATATTAGTATTATTTTATGTTTTAAAGACCTTAGTTTTGTGACTTAAGAAGTTTTAGATGTAGATTTATGTTATGGATAGTAATTTGATTGTTTTGATTATACTACAGCAGAAGAGTACCTTTACAAGAATTTTTTTTATTTTTATTCTAGATATTTTAAAACAAGATCTTAAGTAAGTAAATGTTTTTCTGCTGGAAAAAGGTAATTATGCTATAATTTATTTGGAGTTTGAGAATTTGGATGTGATTTGAATGTGGGTTCACCACACCTTTTACAAAACATTTTCATTTGGAATTATTAGTTCAAAGAGGAAATACCTTTTAAAAATAATCAGGAAAATGACTTTTTCTGCCTGGAAAACCAGGAATTATGCTATAATTTTATTCTGGAGTTTGAGTGTCCCTCCTGAAGTTGCACCAAACAAACTCGGCTTTCATTTACTTTGAAAAATAATAAGATTATGTATGCTGATTCAGTGGCCCATGGTCTAAGGCATCACTCTCTCAGTAGACTAGATACCATAAATGGGGAGGTCAAGGTTTGAATCTTGGTTGGGTGTACTGAGAGTGGTTCTTTAAAATAGTTCTCCAATCTTTCTGCACATAAATTTGGGTACACTTCCTATAAATATAACCTTCCTTATCTCTAAAATCATTAGAATAATTAGAACATAAGTATTTAACATGAATGGTTAGTAAGTTGTGGTGCTAAAAGAACAATATAGACTTATTTTAGTATAAGTGTTTGACTCATGATAGGTCAACCACTCAATAGTGTACTTACGCTGTAATTTGAACTGTACTCTTTATGAGCCAGAGACTATGTTATGCTGCCACTGGCAAACAGCCTTATCTTGTAATATAGCTCGGGATGGACTGGGAAAATGGTTAGGGTGGGGGGTTGCCACTTAGCGTGGAAATAAGTTGGGAAGGACAACAAGGGGTGACTTCTACAATCTGTTGAGTATGAAAGGCAAAGCTTGGGGGATGCCATTATAACTACGGACATTAGTCGTAACTCATCCCCAAGCTTCGCCTTTCATATATACATAATTCTATAGCATTGCTTTCTTCCATCTTGTTTTGTTTGGTTACTTAATGTATTTTTACCATTGACAGCATAAAGCCACAACCGAGTCACGGGTGCCTGTGATATCAATGATAACTCTTAGTAGCAGATAATATCCACATGTCTATCACAGACTCTGCCTTAAAATATGAGTGAAGAATGGCTTTGAGCACAGGATGGTCCCTGGATAGCTCAGTGATAGAGCACTGGCATGCTAAGTCAAAGGTCCCGGGTTCAATTCCCATGTCCAGGTGTCATTTTTCAATTTATTTTATTGTTTTCTTGGTATTTCAGCTGTATTCCGTCTCTTGGAGACTTCACCCAAGCCCGTTAAAGAGAACCTGGTGAATAGATGCGCTCAGATGCTGGCATGCTACCGCAAGAATTGTGCCAGTCCATCATCAGCTGGCCAGCTTATTCTTCCCGAGTGCATGAAACTGCTGCCGCTCTACATCAACTGTGTGCTTAAGAGTGACGCAGTCTCTGGAGGTAACACTACCATTTATGTTACCTGAAACTAAAAATCATGTGGCACAGGAACACACTCACCTAAAAAACCAGGAGAGCCATTAAAATACATATTGAAAATGTGGTTTTATATTTAAGTATGCAAAATGCAAAAAATTACTTCAAACATAGTTATTTGAGATGGTATTAATAAAAAAAGACTGAATTTAAAACAAAATTTCAGGAAATTGAGAGGAACTTTTGATCCAGTTTCTTAGACAGTGGGTTTCATCTAAATCAATTTTTTTTAATTTTATGATAAGTTTTTGAAGGAAATTTAAATTCAAAAATTGCATGGAGAATGTTTAAATGGGCACTGTAGAGATTATATTTCTATAAATTAAAACATTATTATTATTAGAAAGGGTAAAATAATGGGGTGATGAATAAACAAGATCATATTTTGATTCTTTCATCTTTTTATTATAGGCCTACTTTTGTTTGTGTGATGATTAGTACTCAACCCAAAATTTGGTTGGATCCTAAACATTTCCACTGTCGGCTGAAAACCTAGGCAGCAGTGAAAAGGCTTACTAGGTAGGGCTCTGCGAGTACTCGTATTCCGAGCTTCGAGCCGAGCTCGTCACTTAAGCTCGAAATCGAGATCGAAAGTTTTGTAGGCTCGTCATTTTAAAGCTTCCATTTGATGTACTTAATAATATATTTTTAAAACACAATAGTAAGCATAGTCTATTTAATTGAGATAAAGCAGCATTTCCACTTATAAATCATTTGGATACTTAACAAATTGTTAGAAACTAATCTCAATTTTCACATTAATAACATAAAATAACTTTAAAACCACTTTCGCCAGTAAATTTATTCATTATTTGAATTATACTTGATTGAAGTTGTTTACTTGTCTTGCCATGACAAAGCAATGAAAATAAAAATAGCTAAGAAGATTACTAAATAAATGAATGATTCTTTTTATTATTTTTACCTGGTCCCTTTCTAAAATGATAATTTTGTAATGTATACTTTTGTAAAGCCTTAGATTATGGTTATTCTCCTCTCTAACTAATAAATATGCTTCACATATTTATTAGTTTATCTTTGATATGTTTAATTCACTGTGTTGTCAATTTGAATCGAGCGGAGGTCTTCAATCTCCGCTGAATATTGTTTTCTCTATGGTGCATTGTGCATTCTTTGTTCGTAGTTTTGTGTACGCGTCCCTGACGCAATCCAGTCTGGTCTCGAGAGATAGTAGGTCACCATGTTTCTTTTTCTCTTTCGGAGTTTTAATATGAACAGAACATTCAAATTGTGGGGAAATTATTATTTAATAAAAATAAATTTGATGACCATGTTTATTTTTCTTTTTTCAGAGTTCGACTATAACAAAAACATTACAATTTATGTTTATATTAAAAATGTAATATCAGGAAATATTATTATATTAAATATTTTCAAACCTAAGATATTTAAAAACTTGTATTAAATAATATTTCGCTACAAAACTAGCTCTAGTTTAGTTAATTTAGCATAGAATTATGTTGGTTAACCTGTTTAAAATCAATGTTGATCTTATTTATTGCAATACACATTTTACCACACTTACCACATTTTGAATTAAAGAAGTATTTTACTATTTCATATGTTTGTTAAAAATATTATTTTTAATTTTAAAGTATTAGCATCAACTTTTATAAGCATTAAAATTAGAATTGAAGTAAATCTCTCAGTAAAATAATGTTTAGCGAGAGCCTGTAAAAAGCGCATGTACAACAGTCCATTGAGGAATGGAAATGGAACAGAAGACGTGATCATGCTTGATTAGGCCTGCACTAAGGAATAATAAACGAAATATGAAACACTTCAAATTTTAATTGTTTATATTCTTATGTTTTCTTATAGGGTAAATTAAGTTACTGAAGCATATTTTGGGAAATATTAGCTTATTAAAACGTCAATTTTATAACTTTTTATCAAACATGTAGAAACACACTCCAATAATGTAAAGTTATAGTTAAGGAAGCCAACCTGAAAGGATAGTTAGGTTAGGCCTAGATATAAACAAACACACTTTTTATTTTCTTTCTACACTTTTACACTTCCCATTTCTTCAAACGTCCACAGTTGCACGTTGTTTTAAATTTTCGGAAATAAGTGGAAAAGCTTAAGAAGACATGAAGAGAAAGTGTGTTTGTTCCTATCTCAGGCCTAACCTAATTATCCTTTCAGGTTGGCATCCTTCACTATTACTTACTTTACATTATTGTAAATGTTTCTACACTGTCTTGTTATACATTTCCAAGCCATCATGCAATTATTCATTTTATTAACTTTTTTATAATTTTTAGTGTAATTTTAATGTCCTAAATACATGAGTGTTGAAACCATTTGAATCACTTTTTAAGTAAATTTTTATTCAAGTGTTATTTTAATTTAAAAACCGATATTTCCATTATTTACTTTTTTTTTTTTTTTCAAAATTATTATTATTTATAAAAATGAGTGTTATTCATCTTTTAAGAAGATGTGTTTTAATATATTTTTCTAACATTTTAAAATTATGAATATAAATACTCGAACTCGACTCAATGAAAAAACCCAAGTGCGCAGACCCCTGTTACTAGGTAAATTAGGAGTGCAGAAGTTTCCTGTTGCTTTCCTCGTTGAGCCAGAAGGTACTATTGCACATCAGTCTGCCAAGCCACAAACAGACCCTACAAGTGACACCTTCACTCCATTCATCACAGGGACTGGCTGTGTATTGAATGTTATTACTAATCTCGCTCATATGCACCCACTTTCTTATTATTCAAAATAAATTTACTAAAATAACACAACAGTAATGAATGATAAAAATAGTTATTGACCCCTTAAATGGTTCACTAGGCTTTAAACAAACGACACCCTTAAATGGTATCTAGGCTTGACACCCCTTAAGTACTATAAGCTTGTGTGTCAAGGTTTGACACCCCTTAAGTACTCTAAGCTTGGGTGCCTAGGTTTGACACTCTTAAGTACTCTTAAGCTTGGGTGTCTAGGACATGACACCCCTTAAGTTCTCTGGGTTTTGATTATCTCAGGTTTGAAGCCCCTTAAATTTCTCTAGACTTGACACCCCTTGTAATCTTATTCTGTCTGGGTTGCCTCCCTGTCCTAACAACAGACTAACAGGTGCACTCAAATGGTTGACCTTGCAATATTGCCTCCTTCCCATCTCACTCTGGCATCCTCTACTATCTCATGTACTCCTGTACCCCAACTCTTCCCCAGGATAACTTCATTCCTAATCTTGTTTCTCCTCGTGACAGCTAACATCCCCTCACAAAATTCATTCCCATGGCCTCCACTTTCCTATCTCTCTTACATACATTGTCCATGTTTCTGCCGCATATGTGACGATAGGTACAAAGTATGCCTGTACAACACTTCCTTACACTTCAAAGGGACTTCTCTTCTCCATAAGCAGGTTCTTACAGCCTATAGAACACTCTCCCTGCTTCCCACTTGCTCATAAATCCTTTCTACTTCCACCTTTCTCCTCAATCACGCTTCCAAGATATTTTACGTTCTGTACTTTTCTCAGCTCCTAAAATATCCACAGTTCACCCATGATAAATTTTTCGGCCATGGCAGGAATCAAACCCGAGATCATTAGTTCAGCAGACAGACATGCTATGACTGAGCTAAGGTCTCAGATTTATATTATACTGATATTTTTATTTTTAGAAAGTAGTGTTCTTTTGGGTAAGTTTTATCAGGGTTAAAAAAAGTTTATTTATGTGGTATAAAATTTAATAAATTAATTTTGTTTTTAATTTAAACTTTTAAATTGTAATCATTTATTATTTTAAAAAGTGAAGGCTTAAAAATATATCTAGAACATAGACTTTCTCTGTTATATTACATGATCAAATTGGCTGGCGAAATTATAGTTTGCTTGTGTGTAGGTTCTGACATGACAATTGACGACCGGTGGTTTGCAATGCAAGCAATCACCATCATGGATGTCCCATCATCAGTTGTGTATTTCTATCCTCGCTTAATGCCACTGCACGACATTGACGTTGACTCCAATGAAATACCGTCACCAATACGCTGCTCATCAGAGAAATTAAGAGATGATGGAGTTTACTTGTTAGGTGAGTAAATTGATTAAACCTTTTACTCAAGTAAATTTGCGTCAACTTAACTATTTGTCTTATCATTAAGAAAGAATTTTAAAATCATGTTTGATTCATTATTAAACTAATATGTTTGTAAAATTTTGAATTTTTTTATAGAGATAAGACACTTTTTGATGGTTATCCCAACATAATTATATAACAAACCTTATGACCAGATCCGAGAACATTAGTTTAACACTTATTGATTTTACACCATAGCAAAAAAAAATTAGTTTCTTTTTCTTTTTTTACAGCGACTAACGAATTAATGTTAACTATAGATGTTGTAGTGGTTTTTTTTG
This sequence comes from Timema podura, assembly GCA_033556935.1. NCBI lineage: Eukaryota > Metazoa > Arthropoda > Insecta > Phasmatodea > Timematidae > Timema > Timema podura. Next base: position 33,217,911 of record JAVRXN010000009.1, read on the forward strand.
TTGGTATTTGCCCTAAAGCTGGGTGGCATCTTATTGTGTCGACTTCCCCCCCCCTCCCCCCTTTCATGTTGGGTGGCAAAATTGTGATGTGATTTTTTTTTTTTTTTTTTTTTTTACTCACATAGCGGGTTCGCAATTCATGCATGGTGGAGGCCAACAATTGTCACTTTTTTATTACTCGTGCCTACATTATGATTGCTAAATTTGTCGTGTTAGGTGGAAATACACCACGCCGATGAGGGGGATATCATTTGTGCTTAAGATATTGTCTGGCTCCATGGAAGTCTATTTAGTAATGGAAATAACAGGTCTATATTTATGTTGTATTTTTTCAACTGAAATTACACACAATTATACAGTATTTAACACAGTCAGAACTAAAAGTTATCAATGTGCGGCAGCTTTAGTGTTCAAAATTTGAAGTTAGTGCAGGACCTTACCTACAGCAGGGTTGCAATGGCAAGTGAAGTCGGAAAAGCTCTTTTCCTTGGTTTTAGTCAAACAAGAAACGATCTAGCTAGAACCTTCCAGTTTCACTAAATTACACCATGCTTCATCAGATATTTTGAAACGAGAGGAAAAACAACCATGCTAGAACAGTAAAACTGGGAGTGGCTGTTGTGCGCCAAATACTCAAAAGAAGGTTTGACAAAAGCCAAGATTTTACGACAGCATCACAGAGACTTGTCAACATTAATAATAAAAAAAATTAAGAGACAACCCAGGCTTGTTAAATCAGAAGATAGAATTTTAACACACAAAGATTTATTAAGTTCAATTTTGTATGATTGTCCATTAACTTGAAATATTTGAAGGGTGGGAACTTTTTATTTGTAATAATATGAAAGGGGAAATCTATATCATTAACCCTTAGAGTGCCAAGAGAAATTACAAAAAAAATGTGCTAAAAGTGCCAAGCTATTTTCCTGAAAAATGCAGGAGTTTGTTTAAATTTTAATAACTCATTATTCTTTGAACTTGTTGCACTCAAATTTTTACATAAACTAGCTAACATGCTTGCCAATCCGATGATATAATTATACATATACTTTTTTAATTTTTAAATATAGTAAAAAAATCACTAGCCAAGATATTAAAAAAAAAGTTTTATTGTTTTATTTAACATTAATTTTTAAGCACTGAAAATTTAAATAGCTTGAAATAGAATAAACCATTGAAAAGAACATAAAAAACTAAGTAAATGACAAAATTTACAAAAAAAACTAACTTTAGATTTTATGCTAAAATTGGGTTATGCATAGCAGCTGTTTCAGTGACCATCAACTTTAGCAGGGTTATATTAAAATAGTCTAAAATAAATAATTGGGTTGGAATCAGAAGGGGATGGTGAGGGGATTTCAAACCTGGTAATTTTGCATAAATATGAAGAGGTTGGGGTGGATTATCCTGATCTTCAAGATTTATTTCATCCCTTTAGGAATAACTAGTATTCATACTCGTGTTATCAATGACAGCTGTCACTCCTACTTGTTCCGATCTTTCACTTTAACTAGAATAAAATTCCTGTTCAGTTTCATTATTTACAAATTCAGAATCACTGCTTTCAGAATCACAAACAAATTGATCACTCTGGGTTGAGCTGTCAATAAATATTGCAAGTATTTCTGTGTCTTGAATCATGGCTTTCCTCTTAGTAGCCATGTTTACAAACAAGGCCAAAGATAAAACTCATAAAATAAAAAGTTATAAAATAATTTTCAGGTTCGATATATCGCAAAGACAAATAAAAGTAGCTTGAACATATGAAAATGCAGTGGAAATAAAATCTACCCTATTTTTTGACTTAATACTGAACTAAGATCTCGAAAACATGGGATCGCTGTGAGCGACGCTGGCAAGTGTAGCAGATATTTCGTGCATCGCTCTGAGCGACATTGGCACTCAAAGTGTTAAAATGTGACACTCTATTCCTCGAATCATTTGGATAATATATTATTCGAGAGATTTGTAAACATATCAAGAAACTATATAAAATACAATTATGAGGACCTTGTCTTAGAATAACAATTTTAATCACTTGATAAAAGAAATTATAGAGACTAGTTTGAAGAATAACAAAATCACAAAAAAAAATTAACACCATTGTTTTAATTTAATTAATTAACTAAAAAAGTGTTCTTTTTCTTGCTAATTACATAATAGACATGACAAAATATCATTTTTCAGTGACACCAAACCTTGAACAACTTTTTTTTTTTTTTTTTTTTTTTCAATTATATTTGAAATACTTTCACTTTAACTAATAAATTGGTGGTACATTTATAAAGTGTCAAGGATTCAAATTTGGATTCGATCCATCTCTAATTTTAACAAAAAAGAATTTTGTACTAATATGGGAAATTAAACCTCTGATGCTCCTCTGTTTTCTAAGATTCGTAGCTAAAGTAGTGTTTTGGATTTGTGAATAAGGGGATTGTACTCAACTTTTAAGATTTATCATTTAATTGTAAATTTTACTATTAGAGTTGGTGTAAGGGAGTGCTGTATAGAGCATACTTCATACCCATAGTTACTTATGTAGCAGAAACTTGGACTTTGGATAAAAGAGAAACAAGGAAAGTGGAGGCCATGGGAATGAAGTTTTTGAGGAGCATGTTAGCTGTCACCAGAAGAGATAGGATTAGGAATGAAGATGTAAGGTCTAGAGAGTTGGGGCTCAGGGGGGTACATGAGATAATAGAGGAAGCTAGGATGAGATGGTTGGACACGAAATGAGGTTGGAAGGGGAGAGGATTCCAAGATGGATATGAAGTATGCAGGGAAGAAACCACAAGGGAGACCAAGAAAGAGATGGGAGAAACAAATAGCAAGTGTGCAAGTGAGAGAAGCAGTGTGGAAAAGAGTACAGGAGGAAAAATGGTGGAAGGGCAGAGGAAGATGGAGGCATTTTACTAAATAGACCCGGCCACATGCCGGAAACAGTTCATGATGATGATGATGATGATGATGATGACTATTAGAGTTAGGTCAAATTCACTATTTTACAAATCCCTCGAATTTACCTTCGAATTCTGAATCCATATCTTGTAAAATATTATGAATTATAAAAGGAAATATAAATATAGTAGAATAATAGAAAATACAAATAGTAACTAAATGTTAACATTATTTCTTAGTATCCATTCATTTTAACATTCATACATTAGTTAAATGTTAAATTACTGATCTGGGGCATGGTTGTTAAGTTCATCCTTTAATTAGAATTGGTTCTGAACCACCAATAACCAGTAATAGAGTTCTAAAACAAATTTCATTTCAAAAATTGAAAAAAAAAATACTTTTTTTTAAAAGATTTGAAGGCCCTTCCATATTTACAATATTTCATTTTGTTCTAATCATATGTATAATCAATAATGTATGAATAAAGCTTCCAAATTAATTTAATTTCCCTTTCTTTTTCTTTCTTTTCTTCTAGAAAATGGAATCTACCTGTTCTTATGGATTGGACTAAATGTCGGAATGGAATGGGTGCAAAATGTGTTTGGTGTTCATTCGGCTGCTCAGATCGACATTGATAGAACAGAACTTCTGGAAATAGACAATCCCCTTTCTATGAGGATAAGAGATCTGATTGAGGACATCAGGATTCAGAGACACAGATCAATGAGAGTAAGTGTCAAGCTTATACTTATTCACTGTAGGGGTCTGAGAAATCAAGTTTTTTCAGTATTGAGCCAAGTTGAATAATTATACAATTTTAATTCCTTAATTAAATAAAACCCTTTTTTTTATTTAAACTTACTATTTTTAATAATTAAAAAAATGAAGTCATAATGAATGATAGGATTAAATTTTAAATGTACTGTGATTGTAACTGAAAAAATTTTATGGTTTAACTTAATGTTTTTAAGGAAAGCATTCATGAAAATATGTTTGGATGTGAAGATTTATTAATATATATATAAACCATTTTTTCCTATTTATCTGGAGTGCAGCTGTTCACTTGTTGCTGACTTTTTACCAAAGGAATAGATTAGGACATTAATGGTTGTTTAATATGTACATAGGGCCTAGTAAAACTAAAGTTGAATGGAGTAGAGCTGAGAAAAGTACAGGACGCGTTATTGAGGCAAAAAGGTGGAAGTAGAGAGGGTTTAATGAAAAGATGACATTAGGGTATGTTGTTTCACAGGTGTGTAAGAGACCTGCCCTTGAAGTTTAAGGAAGTGTTGTACTCATTGTCTCAAATGCAGCAGAAACATTGACATTGAATGTAAGAGACTAGGAAAGTGGAGGCCATGGGAATGAAGTTTGTGAGCAGTAGGTTAGCTGTCACAAGGAGAAATAAGATTAGGAATTAAGCTATCCGGGAAAGAGTGGGGGTACAAGGAGTACATGAGATAGTATAGGAAGCAAGACTGAGATGGTATGGTCATGTAGTGAGGATAGAGAAGAATAAAATATCATAGAAAACGATTGAAATGGAGTATGGAGGAAAAAGACGACAGGTGAGACCAAGAAAGAGATGAGAGGAGCAGATAACAAAAAGTGAGCAAGGTAAAGGAGTAGAATGGAAGCAATTAAAGGAGGAAGAGTGGTGTAAGGATAGAGGAAGATGGAGGCCTTTTACTAAACTGACCCAGCCACAGGCTGGAAACATCATCATCATCATCACCATCATCATCATGATCACCATCATCATCATCATCGTCATCATCATCATCATCATGAACACAGTGCAGATTCTGCCACCTACAAACTGACCAATTGAAGTGACACTAAGGGTTGGAAATCCTCTCTCTCCATTTTGATCTTGATTTTATTATTAGACATGTTGGATCATTCCTTCTGGCCAGTACATTTCCAGCATGCTACAAAATAGACTCTTGTAAGAATCAGCTTTTGTTTTTTATTTTATTTCAATGAAAAATATGAAGCTGTGCATATTACTAGTACAGTTTCCAGAAGGACATTTTTAGCATAAAAACATTGCACTATATCCATCCCAAAACCACAATTTTTCATACACTAGCATACAATTTGTATTATTATTTTTCTATGCAACTTATATTTATTTTAATTCCTGCCATCTCCATAGTAGCTTGCTAATTGAGTGTTTACAACCAATTAAAAACATATTTAATTTATAGAAAACTGATTATTTAATATCATTAGACAAGTTCCAATTTTGTGGTAAATAAAACACTATAGAGTTACATTAGATAAAAAATATTTATTTCAATATAACAAGTAGATAAATAAAATATTATTTAAATGGTGTAGTGGTATAAATATAAAATTGACACCTTAAATATAAATATTTGAACATAGAGTTGAGTCATTTGCATGTCAAAAAATTATTTTTTATTTTTAGATGCTCTAAATTAAAAATGTCACAATGAACCTTATTTATGCATCCCTATTAAATAAATATTTGTTAACTAATAAAAATTTAGGATCTACAATAATGTATTGATAATTAATTCAGCTCTTCTTTCGACCAGTGTCTTGTTTTGAGATTGTTCAGTTTGAGATGAATGTGTTTCAGTTGACGCTAGTGAGACAGCGAGACAAACTAGAGCTGGTGTTTAAACACTTCTTGGTAGAAGATCGTGGATTAGACGGGTCAGTGTCATACGTGGACTTCTTGTGTCACATGCATAAAGAGATTCGGAGTCTCCTTAGCTAGGGCAGGGAGTGCTGCGGACATCCGCATTAGTGCTCAGCGCTGGGACACAAACTCTTCCAACATATCCTGGCTGGCTGATCAACTCTTTTTTTAAACAAGTCAAAAAGCATGTATCGGTTCCAATCTTATTTTCGTGAATATCAGATGACACTGGTGTGCTGCTGGTTCGAATGTGAATGAACTGAGCCGATATTCTTCAAATTTTCTGGACTGATGTAAGTTCATGGTGCCAGACATATAAGGAAAGCTGTACTAAAAAAAACCTTCATCACACTCTGTTTTACATTATTAGGTCTTTAAGAAAATGAATGTTCAATGCTTATACTTGTGTAGATTATATTATGTGTGTACACCATGAATTGTTTTGTACTTTTTTGAGTTGTGAAAATTTACTAACTCTATGTGAATCCAAAATTTCTCAATTTTGAATACAATCCAAATCTTTGCTTAGCAGCTCAAATCAATTCTAAATCAAATATCACACTTTGGATTTTTTTAAATCTGATCCGACTAGAGTAATACCCTATTGTTAATAGCTTTTAAATAAAATTTGAATCTACTATTATGTATATATATATATTTTAATTGAGGCCAATAAAATATTAAAATAATAAAAATTGCATTCAAACAATGAATAAAATATATTATTATGAAATTCGTAATATCTTATGGTCAAGTTAAATAATGAGGTCCTGTTATATAAAATGTAAACACAGCAACTGGACTTACCTAAAATATAGTTTTAGGGGTGTGTGAATCTTCAAAACTTCAACCTGGCCTAGAAACAAATGTCAGCTTCAACTTTGTTTCGAAAAAACTGCTAGTTTCAACAAATATAAAGATAAAATACTCAAGTTTTGATCAATGATTACCATTGTTATGTAAATTACAAATCAATAATAATATGGAAAAAATCTGAAGGAATTGAAATTGCATGTTATAATAACTTTAAAATTAGAATAAAATATTACATTGTCCAATAAAACATTTCACAATTGATTTTAGAGTATAAAGTTATATAAATAACCACAATTTAATATTTTTTTCAATCACAAAAAAAAACTAACAAAAAAAATTCGGCTTTGAGCATATTTAATTAAAATTTTATTCTAATTGAAAAACTGGACTTTTTACACTCCTTTATATTTTCAACAAATCAATGTAGATTTTTATAAAATAAATAATTATACTTTAAATCAGAATCTTTCAACATTTTAAAGATTGATAATTAATTATAATCTAATACAAACCTTGGTTGTATTCAAATTTGGGTTCGAAATTTTGAATTTTCACATAAGCTTACTATAGTTTACCTAGTTTTATCAATAAAATAGGTATATTGATGACAAAACTAGTGGAAATACAAATGAGTTCTTTAGCAACTATTTATTTTTTGAATGTATTATTTTGTAAATTTAGACAAATTTTTTTGAACTCAGTGTGGGGGGTGGGGCCTAATATTCTCAATTCTATTCCTAGAAGCAGATAAATGGGCTCAGTATTCATTTTGTTTGCTATATTGAAGGTACTAAGATGGACTCGACATAAATAAGATATTAATGGCAATTTTGGAATAGAGCAGGTAGAAACTAAAACATCTGGGCTTCTAAAGTTTAAGCATCCTCATATTCATAATAAATGACAATGTCTTGGTTGTAACTGTTAATGCACAAAGAATGTTGTATCATTGATTAAACTGGCTGATGCTTTTATAAACATAGAAATAAATGTAGGCCTACAAGATCAATAGATTAAAACTAAAAGGTGTTATTAGAGTAGTCCCCATATTCTTGCCAGGCCAATACAGGTTCATTTCCTCTTATCCACCCTCCTCATACCTACTCCATAAATTAAGTTATTCACAACCTTTGTTTCTAAAGTACTAATGAACAAAAATACTTAAGCTAAATTATGGTATCAATATTGGTCAAAGTATCATTGCAGAATACTGTCGGATTATAAACATGTTTTAAGCTTAGCGAAAATGCAAAACAAGCTTTGGGAAAAGTAATTATATTTATCAAAATTCACGATAATTAACGAGTAACACATTTGCTATACATACATCCTACCAAAATATGAGCCTAAGTGAATTTAATTGAGAGCTTAACCTACTCTGTTTTCCTTAGGCCTAAAGCTTAATTTATACTATACACTTACAAATACCATTTATTGACTAAACTTCTCGTCCCCTTCTGTGGTCGCATAGTCTTAGGTGTCACTCTTGCAATAGGCTAGATTGTCAAAATATGAAGGTTGAGGATCTAATCCTGGTTAACTGTACTATTTGTACATTTTCTTAAATGGCTTTCCACTCTCCTTCCCTACAAAGGTGCATACTTTCCTCCAAACTCTACCTTCCTTAATTTAATTGAGGTGCAAATCCTGAACAAATAGTGAGATGTGGTGAATTTTTTTTTTATTAATTTCTTGTTAGGTGAGACTGTTAGAATGAAATCTCTTAGTAGCGGTCGACCTCAGTGGTATTGGGGTAAAGTGTTCACCTCAGAACCTGATGTTCGTGGGTTCAAACCCAACCGGTGTCGACAGATTCTTTTTGAGCGATAAAAATCTGTAGTACAACTTTCTTCAGAGGGGAAGTAAAGCCTTCCAGTCCCATGTTGATTGCAACATGTAAAAGAATCCTGGAAGGATGTGAAAATACCTTTCACGGTAATTGGTAGGCCCTTTTGCTTTCGTTTATAGAAATTCTCATGTCGGTTTATAATGTGCATCTTAAATACCTATATACCTTAGCTCAGTCATTGGCGTGTCTGTCTACTGAACTAAGGGTCCCAGGTTTGATTCCCGGCATGGCCGAAAAATTTTATCATTGGTGAAATGTGGGTTTACTCTTTTACATTTATAAATATGTTGCCGGGGACTGGTTGTTGTGCCTGTCCTAGTGTTAAGATAGATTTTAAGGCATATGAAGCTACGAAAGGCTAGCAAGCAGGTAGTGGAAGAATATATGGCTTGAATAAAAAATTGATCCAGGCCACAGGCTGGAAACAATAAGGGATGTAAAATAACATGTTAAATACCTCAACTAAATGAAATGAAAATCCAAATAACGGACTTTTTTTACCATACTTTTTGAACACAGTTTAAATTATATGAACCTATATACTTTGAATAATAACTACAACAACCTAATTACTGCGCTGTTCAATATTGTAGGCAGGATAATTATGACTAATTAATAAATGCTGTACATATCTTACAGTATAGATTGCATAATATACAGAACAAAATACAAAGAAATTAAATGTGAATAGTATACATTCTGAACTGTTTATGTGCACATGAGCACAGACAACTGCTGGAAGGCTCGCAATGGTTGGGAGGTATGACCTTGAAGTACAGTAGTTATTACTATGTAGGCTATTTAGAAACTTCCCTATACTGCTCATACTTCGAGCAAGACAATGGTATTCTTCACCATTCTTTAAAAAATGTTATGCATGAATTTGCATCTTAAGAAGTGTCCAATTCCATTATTGAGAAAGTTTGTTATTGGGAAGTTGTTTTAATGTAGAGTGAAAACATTTAAACATATTTGTTAAATTATATTCAACTATTAGATACTTGTGAGGAATAATTGGGAAAATAACCTGGAATTATGAAATGTTTTTGAAGAAATTATATATGTATCAATAAATGAAGAGAAGTTTACTTGTTTCTATCTTTTCCAGGTTAAACTCATACCCTACCTCATACATTACATTATTTTACACTACTTTTGAACTTATTTTTATTTCAAATAATTTGAATAGTATAAAGTATGGTTGGAAATGTGAGTAAAGTTAATGTAAACCTTTAAACAAAATACATAAAAAAATCCAATAATTGGAACTAAACAGGTACTGTACCCAAAATATGAGTTATCAATATTCCCAATTATTTTGTATTGATAACCATAAAACCATGTAGATTAGAAGGAAAAAAAACTATGTTTACTGTTAAAACTCAAACCAAATAGCCTAAAACTTGCTGGTGGCAGACACAGTGGGATGGGAATGTAAGAGAAAATGAGGAAAACAAAGTAGAATAGGGGGGTGTGGAGGCTTAAAAATGAAGAGAAAATAGAACTATGTTTAGGAAAGACAAGGCTCTTAATACCCAAGAATGAGAGATGCACAGTGGAGGGGTGGAGTGGGAAAGGTTTAATAAAAGTTGATTCGGAGATGTAGAGGAGGTGGAAGGAGACTTGGTGAGGAGCAGTGGAGGAGAGGACCAAAGCATTCAAAAGGAGTTAACCCATTAGCATCCAGGTAGCTCACAGCTAAACAACCCCCTAAATCCAGGTTCTTTTTGAAATAATGAAAGTGCAAATGCAATGGACACAAAAATATTGACAACTTCAAAACTATTTAAACTAGACATACATATTTGGTCTCGAAATATAAAGGAAACATTAAGGTACCTTATAATTGATGTGACATCATCAACTGCATATTGTTGGAGAGCAAACACATTTGTTTCATTTCCAATTAGTTTACACATAGTATCTCAAAGTACAAACTAAACATAACTAATTTACTGAATCGTTTTGTAGGTTAGTATTCATATTAGGTTGACCCGTAAATTCATGAATATTACAATCGTTGTAATTCGAGGTCCAGTTCTAATCAATATTGTCACCAAAAAAAAATAATCTTTTGGTGCGAGGAACAGCACCACCGTCAACATCAGGCCTTGGCGCACTGTTCTTGTCTTCGCTTTCACTTTCCCCACTGTCAGCTGATGAAAGTTCACTTTGTAATTCACTCTCATCCCTACTTGAATCTTTTATTTCTGAAGAAAGTAATTGTCGAATTTCTTCATCATGCAAACCACACTGACTTGTTGAAGCGTATTATTTACAAACAAATACACAAAGTATAGAAACAATTTATAGACTTTAACATAATTATGTTCTTGTCATTTCAAGAATAATAAAGTGACATCTACTGGAAAGCATGGAACTGCATCTGAAAGTATGGGGAGTTGTTTCCACTATATAAAACTAAGTTGGCAAACATGGGGCCTTATTTAAAACATAGATATTGATGCGTGCGGACCAGCAGACTTATTGCGATAGCAGCCATTGATGTAGGCGTGTATCAGTTCTCATGTGGAAGTTGAAGGGCTAAGAATAGGAATGAGGAAAGAAAAGAATATAGGGAGAGTAAGAAAAGAGCGAAACAGGGGTACAGGAATGATAAGATGCAAAAATGGACAGACGCTGGAATGAGATTTGGAAGTAAGAAGGTGTTATATAACCAGGTAAGAGACAAGAGGAAAGAGAAAATTAAACAAGTTAGAATGATGATGGAGAAAGGAAGAACAATGAAGACAGGAAAATAAGAAAAGGAACTAGGTTGTATACTTATTGAGAAAATAATCAATTTGGAAGAGGAAGGGTATGATAATGGAGCAAAGGTTGTGAAGTCATACATGGAAAGAGATGGAGGATGTATTAAAGAAGATGAAACATGGACAATTTTTGGATGAACTAACAATGGAAATAATAATAGCTGCAGGAGAAGCAAGAATACAATGGTTATACAGGCCGCTGTAGTGATATGGAAGAAAAACAAAGTACCATAGACTGGAAAAAGGGAATTATAATATCAATTTTTAAGACAGTAAACAAGAGGTGTACTAATTAGCTTATGGGAGCATAGGGGAATAACACTGATGTACTACTATACAAAAAAATATGGGAAGATGCTGGAAAAAAGAATAAGAAAGAAAATGAAAGGACTGTGGAGAGAGGAACTACATGGATTTAAGGAACAGAGGTATTTTATATTTAAAGTTAATGGTTTATGTTTATTAGCAATTATAATTGTTTGGGGTTTTTTTATGGTTCACTTGGTTTCACTAGCTGTGGGTACTAAATTTCTCACAAAAACCATTTTGCAAAACCACACAAAACAGACAAAAATAATTGAATATTTTGCATGCTCAGCATTGAATTATTTTTAAGTTGCTTTTTACCATAAACTGCAAGTTAATACTTTATGAATAGTTCATGTTTCACCACACTTATCAATCAAGTATACAGATAAGATACAGACAAGATACAGACACCAAGACAAATTTTTCAAATATATCAATAAACACATATAAAGGATTAATTGCCCAAACATCATCTGTAAGGTAAATCTTCCAAATGTAACATTATATTGAAGAAAATGGGTGTTTTAGCTGCAATGAAAAACCGATCAAAATTGTTTAGAAGAAATCAAATGTTTATTTTGTATAGCAATGTAAATTCTGATATGTTTTGTTTGGTGAATTATGTTTTTATCTTTATAAGTTAAGTGAGTTTATTATACAGAAGTCCATGAAAACACTTCTGTACATGTAATGTAAAACAATAATACAATAAATATACTTCATTATTATTTATTTATTTTTTACTGCCACGTCTTATTACCTATTTGGGCTGTATGCTCACACAGAGGGAGCATAGGAATTGTGGATTATTTTAAGGCACAAGGTCCAATTCTATATTTTAATATGTTTTCTAAACATAAAAACAAGGTAAAGTTGATGACTCTTTAACACTCAAGACCACTGGGTGTGCTTAGGAATGTTTTCTGAGTGATACGATATTAATAATAATAACACAACCCTGCCTATGAAATGGTATGCTCAAATCCTTGCAAGAGTTAAAAAAAAATACATAGAACCTAACTTGGTCAAATAAAATATAATGAATCACTGAAAGTATTGTACCAGTTTAAACTACAATAGAAAAAAAAATATTGAAAATGTATCTGAGTTATTATTTAATTTTTATTATAATGTGTCCTCATGCCAATCCTACCCATGGACAGAGTAAATACATGACCAAGATTACAACTGTTAAATTAATAATAACTTATAACATACAATTATATGTCATGTATTATATATATATATGACATATATATATATATGTAAAATATACGGGAGGATTAAATTCAAAGTTACAGTTTGTCAAGTTTTTTAAGCCATATGGGTCAAAAGATTAACATGGTTTAAAACAATGTGAAATAATGTACAATAGTTTTAGGTGAGTTAAGCTCTTAAAGTAAAATAAGGATTGCCTGGAGAGTATAAAAAAATAATCAATTTAGTAGATGTTCCTTCTAAAAGTTTGTAATAGCTTCTGATGTTGGAATATTGAGATAAATTTAAATAAAAATATTAGTAAGTTAGGTCTCACCAGGGAAAAAAAATTACAAATGATTTCTTCTAAGATGGTTGAATATTAATTTCTTCTTTACAGTCGAAATATTGAGTTTCATTCAATAAGAAAACACACACAGGTTGAGTACTAAGCTTCTAGCTCATTTTGGTGAGGACAAACACATCTTTCAACCTTAAAGTTTTCCGACGCCAAGAAGAAGATCCTTGTTCAAACTTTCAAAAATGTCCAAAATCATCCTATAACTGCTTTTTCTATGGAAAGCAACAGAATCAACAAATAGTCCAATACAATCACTAGAGTATTGAAGGATGATTTCGAATTTAATCAACTTGTAAAATGTAGAAATAATTAAATATATTCAAAGAATAATAAAGCTTAGAAAATCATTCATTAAATTATTGTGAGTTATTAAAAGTAATAGTTATGGCCAGGGGCTTTGCAAGAAATATATTTGGGGGGGCAGGGGGGTGAACCAGTGTTTTTCCCAACTCTTAGCATTTCAAAATTAGAAAAATTCCCAAGTGGTGAAAGAGAGTACAAGGGCATTGTGGGGAAGGGGGGGAGGCTCACAGGTTTTTTTTAAATTTGGGTTGACAGTCAAGCCTTGAACCAATCTCTTAGGAAACTGTATATTGTATATACTGTATATTGTATATTGTATATACTGTAAACTCTATATTGTTAACCCACACAAAACACGCTGCAACCCCCATGTTGGAAACCGCTGCTTTATTACTACACACTTGGAAGCAATATTTAACTAGTAAGATCCCTGAGCTGTAGAACTCGCTCGTCACTTTATCAACAAATTAGCAATTTAGCCATGTTTATTTAAAAATATTTTCAACTGTAAAATAAAGCAATAAAATATTGAATTTATCGATATTTCTACAGTATTCTGACACCTGTCTACCCATGAATGTTCTGCTTCATAACCTCATGGAAGCTGCCCTAAAATCTTGATACTGGTAGTGAATAAACTATTCAAAACGTATTGTAATTTAGCGCGTGAGGGTGAAAGGGCTTCCCCTGACATTTTATTAAATAACTTAGGGCTAATTCGAAATCATTACTCTGAGTAACATGGTTACACGAAATTTCGTGCAAATTGAAAACTAAATACCCAAATTTAAAAATGTATTCCAAATTTGAAAATGTTAAAAGGTGAAAAAACATTTTTTGTTTAATGTAGTCTACTTATTCAAATGAAAATTTATAAGACTTGTAACCATGTAACACAGCCCTAAGTTACTCTTCCTTCATTGCTGCTTTGAGCCTATTTTAATAAACAATGAAATAAGATATATCAGTTCAATTCAAACTAGTATGGATACTTGCTAGAAAACTTGTGTGCATTTCAGAAGTCAAACATTAACACTAAATTCAATGTCCTCATTTCATTAGTCAGGGATTTTGATGAGAAAACAATATTTTGTGTAACATTCACTGAATTTATTCCTTCAAAATTTAATAAACTAAGGCATTAGCTGTACAACATATGATAATTTGAGTCATAAAACTGCAAATAAAAACAGTAAACAATAAACAAAAACATTGGATGACAATGCTGATACTTCAAGCATTGCTGGCTGAGTTAAATTTGGTTACTGGGCAGCTCATGTTCCCTTATTCGTTTCCATACCGCATTCGGCATACACTCACTGACCGGTGTATCTGCCTACTGACAACCGTGCTACTAGATAACTTGATTAACTTAGCTTTCTACAAACTACTACAAAGAATGTCCTTTCAATGTTTGATGATTTTTAAAGTTAGGATTATTTGTAGAGTAGGGAATAGGAATCAACAGTTGAAAATTTTTAAATTTGTCTGTTCAAGTCTATGGTTAAGGATTTTAATAATAGAATGTAATGGGGTAAAGAATAAGCCTAGAATTTCCCAACTCTAGATCTCAAATATCACAAAATTCTCAATTTTCAAGCTTTTAACCAACATCAGGATCCCCCCCGCCCACGGCGCGACGCCGGTCGTTTTGGCGTCTACTGTAAAAATTCGAATATCGCGCTGAGAATGAACAAACAAATTACGTCTTCGGGCATGGATACTTCCAAATCCTGCCGCTAGAATGCAGAAGTGGTTCCACCAGTCTTTGAATATAAACAGATTGAATTTCCTCTCGTCAAAAAAAACAAATTATTTCTTGCAAATTTAGAGTAAGTAGATTAAACTGAGTATTTCCACTCTATATATACAGGTATCATGGAGTAAGGAATTGCATCCATGGATGTTAGAAAATAAATTAATTAAAACATTTAAATCAAATCATAAAGAGAGTTTTGGCGAAAACCAAGGCTACCAACTTAAAATTTGTTTCGTCACACAACAAAAAAATATTTTAAATTTATTTGTAATAAATAGAAAAGGGAGGATGAAATAATACCAAAATAGCCAACAGTTATTTCAAGTACGCTGGAGTCGTAATCTTCCAGCCTGGATCTCGGCACTAACAAGTGTATTTTAAAATAAACCGGTACATATTCACTAGTAATTAATAAAAAAAATTGATGCAAACACTTTACAGCTGTTATATTGGAGCCGGCAAGGCATAACTGCTATGCACGTGGTTGGCGAATTATACAAAACAATTATTGCAGTGCATACGCTTGATTGGTGTAGATAGGAGCACTGTTTGGATTTGGCTTGAAACATCCTTATTAATGCAAACCAAAATGGCTCCAATCCAAAAGAAAAATTGGTTAAATTCACATACATTGGTCCTGAAACTCATCGTATCACGAATTTAGCACAATCCAAATATTGCTTTTTCCACTAACAATACATTAAAGAAAAATCTTAGTAACAGTAATCTAAACAAAAATGATAAATACAATAAAAATGGAATGTATAAGCTCACTTGTGAATACAACAGTATCTACATTGAAAAGACTAGCCGGAATTTTAGGGTTTGTTATAAAGAACACATTTCTGATTTTAAATACAATAGGACCAAATCTAAATTTGCAGTCCATCTAAAAAACACAAACTAAAACACATAAACCAATAGACCAATGTATGAAACTATTCACTTATCGCACAAAGGCAAAAATTAAACACAGCTGAAATGTTTTTCATTCAAGCAGCTTTATTCCTTAATAAATCAATTCTCAATGAACAACAACAATTTTCTAATCAAATTCTCATTAACACATTAAAGCATTTGCCCAAAAACATTAAAATCCTGTAACCTTAGTTTTCCTGTTCTCTTCCATCATATAAAATGACCCGTTTGAGCCGGAGTCAAGAAGAGTAGCTCCTTATTCTTCCTTCTCATTCACTTTCCATTTTTCTATCCACCCTAGATTCCACAGATTATTCAACGCCTACTGGCTTCAATAGCGTTTCTCAACCTAGTATTTTTATACCGTGGTTTAGTAAACTTTAAATCCGTATCACACGACACTAGCTCGTACTTGAAATCCAGTGTGCCAGCTAGCACGTCATCATCTAGCGTCGTGTGAATCAGAAAAAGTATACTGGTTCTGCCTCTTGGTACTGGCTACCATACTAGTTGTAAATAGAACAGGCGCTATTTTCGTACTAGTTCCGACCCTAGTCTTGTAATTCAACCAATCATTGCGCGCTGAGACTGTGAAGATAAATGGTAGAAATGGCGATAACATTGTCATCGGATGTGATTTTGTTGTTGGCAGAAAATTATTCTAAATATTCTTGTTTATATAATATCAAATTGCCACAATATGACAATATATTTAATATATATTTAATTAAAACATGTCATCTAAAAACAACAAACTGTGTTCCAGACCCAATTTTAATCTAAATAAACTTGATAGCATGCCAACCTTGGGTGTTTTAAAAAATAATAAATATATATATATATATATAAAGTGTGCGTAGGCCTAAAGAAGAACATTTGTGTATCAAGGATACTGTACTTGGACATTCATGGGCTTAGGGGCCTCTAACCACATCGTAAATAAATGAATACAAATTTAGGGAGGTATTAAACATTAGTGTCACCCCGAATTTATCCTACCTAACATCCGAATGTATCAATTTTAGCATCCCACGAACATTATTTCGTCTTTCAAGCCAGTCCCGTGTCCATATTCTTTTCCTACGCTCCCTCTCATAATTTTCAATATCATTAGTAATAATTATTGCAGCTGCTACACCCAAATTTAATATCTGACGTTCCGTATATATTTGCACTAGAACCAAACCAGCAGCGTGTGAATACTCTTGTCCCATTTCTATTGTACTAGTTAGTATACAGATATCTAGGCGCTAGCTAGCACACTTGATTTCTAGTACAAGCAAGTGTCGTGTGATATTAGCTTTAACCTGTGTGCTCGCTTATCAATATTCGTTTGTTTAGATTTACATTCTTTACCTCTGACCACACCATAGTGACAATCAATTATATATCTTGCCGTCATAGCAACATATAGTGATTTTTCACAAAGTCCTAAGTAATTTTATTTGTTTGATAATTGTCTTTTACATATTCATAATTGTAAAATGTTAATGTAAAAGACATTAGTATAGCTCTTTGTTACAATTTTTCATCATGCTTCTTCTAATTTTGTTTTGCAGTTTCCATGAATATGGTACTTATGTACCCTGCCGAAACATGTCGGAATGAAGTAATTCCAGCATCCTTTTTAGTGCTGGATCTACAAAGGAGTAATGGGACAAGGAAACAGATAAGACTTAGATTATTACTTCATAGGTGACCTGGTGGTCTAGGGGTAAGGTGTCAGACTTCTGTGCTAGGGGTCCGGAGTTCAATCCTCGGTCCCGGCACAGATTTATCTGATTTCCAAACCCTTCCTTCACCTCTGACAAGACGTGTATTAATCACAACTTGTGAATGTGAGGAATGCCAGGCCTCCACCGTGGTTCGGATTCCACGTTAAACTGTAGGTCCTCCATTTCATCTCAAAATCACCCTACCATTTTCACATTAGCGTAAGTGCGTATAACTCGAACGGGTAGTAAGACGCGGTGCTAATAATAATAATAATATTACTTCATCCAAAATTCGTTGGGCAGATGCTAACATTAAAATTCAACAATTTTCACATCTTATATTTTATACATATTTAAACTCAAAACATTATTTGGTCATACTATTTTGATTTTCGAAGTCTTTGTAATATAACACTTATTTACATCACTATAATGTGTTGGGCAATGCAAATTTTATCTTTTTGCTTCAAAACATAATTGAACTTTGATATTTTAGCTGTCCATACTTTATTGTATATTTGTTAGTTTTTGTGACAACATTTTAACGCGTTAACAAATATTTTTAGACTTTTCTTCAACCAGTGTTTGACCAGTTGATGATGCAATGTTATAGTTTATGTTTAATTGTTCATATTTGACAAATGTTTATTTATTAGGAGTAAATCTCAATCACACTTTTGACTTTTAATTCACTTAATACTTTTGTCAACATTCTAATGGTGTAAATTATATCATTATATTCTTTGTATGTATCTCTAGAACAACATATCTAAATCTTAAATTCTAATTTTAGCCACTCCTTACTCTCAACCCTTTTTAGAATGTTTTCTAAAATGTTATAATAATTGATGTTGTAAAGCTAGTAATAGTAGGTAAGGAAAAATAAATGTAGGAACGGAATGACAGGACGATCTTTCTGACAATCTTCAGTTTATCGAAAACCAGGCGCCCGTGAAGAGCTCGTAACTAAACACATCAAACTGTGAAAAGTATTGCTGTTAAAGGAATGAATCTTATATAAAAATAAAATTCAGTTCATGATGATAATTTTGTACACTTATACTACCCATCTCTTTCAATTAGGAAAAAATAAGGTATTTGCATAGAACGCCCCGGTAGTTCTTTTGGTAGTGGAAATCCCAATGTGTTTCCTGTGAGCATGCTATATCACTTGCTCGCTTGAAAAACTCCCCCATCCGAAATTATTCCTTGACATCCCACGTAAGCAACATAAAGTTATAATTTCCATCCACTAATTCAAAAAGCACAATACTGAAGATTAATTTATAATTGAAGAACTCAGTACCCGATTTCACTGGTGCTTACCAAACAACGTGTCTCCCGTCAAGAGCACTAACACACTGAGGCAGGTTTCAACGTTTTTCAAATGTCTTGCTAACTTCCTTCCAAGCTGTAGGAGTAGTGGGTTGCTGAAACAGAAATCATATTTAAACACTAAAAGCAAAATTCAGTTCATTTGGTCAAATTGTTTGTGTTTTATTTTAATTTAAAGTTCTATCATGCAAAAAAAAAATTATTAAATAATAAGCAAAAATTGCCGTCCGAGGGAAAACATTTATACAAAATATAATTAAAAAAATAGATAGTACTTAATAGATAGTATTTCATGGAATGATATGTACATTTACAGGAGACGGGTGGGATACCTGGAATTGAAGATGACATCAAGGCAGGAGTCATGCTTTCCGAACAAAGGGAACAAGAGTGGACAGCGTCGTCTTCTACTCCCAAATCTACTAAGCGAGCGAAGGGGAAAAGAGATGATATCAGTTAATCAATAATGAACAGTGAGTTAGACATCTTGAAAACTGCTGCAAATAAGTTGGACAAAGAACCCTCTCAACCCAATGAAATTGATTTATTTTTCATCTACGTCGCTGCGAAATTAAATAAATACTCCCCTAAAGCACAGAAAGCGGTTCAGCATGCCGTGTTTAAGATACTTATGAAAGCTGATAGAGGATTGTTTGATGGGCCGGCTCCAAATTATCAGTACTCCTGCAACTTGCAAAATCCTGCGGAAATTGGATGCAATCCCCCCATGTATTCTCAACCATATTTTTCGCAACCACAGCAAACAGTGCCTCCTCCTGCCATCCACTCACCATCTAAGCCATTCTTGTCAATCAACTCCACTCAAAAATCTCCTGCTTCATCAATCACTCCAGAAAATTTTGAAGATTTTGTGTAATGTTCTTTTTTATCGAAATGTGTTATGATGGTAATTTCTATTAAATTTCTAAATGACGCTTGTTTTACATGTTCTATGTTTCATTTATAATATTAAAACCTATCTTTGAAGAAATTAAATAGTGAGTTATTAAATCTGTTACCTTGATATGTCCCTGTAATTCCTTGACAAGTGCTACGCAGACTTGGTGTATTATGCGTCCAATAGACTGCTTGGAAATCCTGAATAGGTACTGAAGGCTAGTATATGAATCTCCCGTGGCAATAAATCGAAGTGTTACTGCTAGCCTAGAACAATTAATTCAATAATTAGTACTCGTAACATAAATAAAGAAATAAAATTGGTAAACTCGATCAACAGTGTATACTAGCACAAACAGTATAGCTAATTACCTGTCTTGAGCGGAGATTGTAGTGCGGAAATACATTTCCTGTTTGGAAATGTGGGGTCCAATCTTATGAACCAGATTCTCAAAATCAGAAGGTGACAGTAACGTTGTAACGCACCTCCTTAGTTTACCCAAGAAACTAAGGTCGGTGTGCAACAATGTAAAAGCAGAGACAACAAAAATAAAAAAGGACATAAATTTGCAGAGGAGCCGATAGGACTATAACAAAACAATGGGTCTTAAAAGGTTCATGTGTTCTGCTTCCCCGAAGCCACTCAACAGAATTTCTCATGATATTAAAAGGCTGAAGATATTCCCAGAAGAGGAAGGTTTACGTGACAACATAAAAAAGGCATCAATATCTTTGGTTATTTATTGATATATAATGATGATATAAGAATATGGCCCAAAGGGGAAGATAAATATACTATATATAATTTGAATAAGTTAACAGTTCAAAGGTTTGCAATCCATCTAAAAAAAGTCGAGGCCTCAAATCTCATAACAAGGTAATGCATGAAAAGCATTTTAAATTTGATATTTACAATATTTTACCAAAGTGGATAAATATATATATTAAACATTTAACAATAATTCAAGTTTTCTATCTATCTTAAAAAATAGACTTCTCAACTCGCCTAACACAATGATAAACTTGAAAGTAATAAAGTTTGATAATTACGTATGTTACCAAAAGTGGATAAATATATATATATATTTAAACATTTAACAATAGTTTAAGTTCTCTATCTGTCTCAAAAATTAGACTTCTCAACTCGCATAACAACAATGATAAAACTTTAAAGTAATAATGTTTAGTAATTACTGTTCCAAAATCAAACAGGCTATAAATTTCGCCGTTAAAAGTTATCATTTCATTCCAATTCATTACAAAGATTTACAGAACGCGACCCAAAGGGGGTCTTTACGTCTACCCAACAACAATAATGATCCTAAGTTAGATTTAGGCGAAAGAATTTTTAAATACAAAGTTTAAGCCGAAAAAGAATTTTGACGTACATTGTCCGAAAGGGAATTTTACCTTTTTCTCATTCCGAACACCTATGTGTGTTCCTGGAGTAAGCCCAGACAAGAGTGACGTTCAAAACATCCTAGCCCAATATATACACTAGTTTATTCGCTCAGAGAGGGGAAGAGGGGGAAACCAAAACAAAGGAAAAACACATCACAAGACGGGGAGAGAGAGGACGACTAGAGGGGAGGGGAATGTTGGAGAAGCATCTAGAATGAAAGTTTTCCATAAAAATGGGTGTCTTAGGCACATACGTCACATTTATTCCCATCATGCTATGCGCACCTTGCAAAACAAGCTCCAGTCAGTCAGTCTAAATACACAGTTGATTGTGCGCGGAGGTGCGAGAGCTTTCTTGGAGACGTGATACCACAACACAGTATAATTGGACGACGGTAAGCCTGCACTTGATTTATATCGTTCTTGTTTAGTTGTGGACTTAGTTTCTTCTTGTAGCTTAATAACATTAAACGCTACAACGTGAAATTCTTATATTGGCCACTTATTCCTAGTAACTTCAAGTCCATCATAAGCTCCATACCAGTGCGTTTTTTATACAGATCAGTGTGCCACCAAAGTCGTTGTTTTCTCTTCTTCTTACACAAACTAGCAATCACTAAGGCCGCATTACTCATCACCAAATTCGCGTAATTTTCCTCGCACGAAGACATTATTGCAAGTACACGCACAGGTGACGAATAACTGCTGGTGGTTCGCGGTTGGTTCCTTCCTTTCCCATGGATCGCTGGAAGTTCTTTGTGAAAATAATTTCAACAAATGGTTCACGAGCGGCTCGCGAATGGTTTGGCTCACAAATGTATAAGCACCTTTACATAGAGTGAAAATATGTCTGCACTAAAAACTCCATTATAGTTATTTGATTAGAAAACAATTTTTTCAAAGCAAACTAATTGGAATATGTTTTTTTAATAATATCCTCATGTCTTTTAAGGTTTTTATAACGAATTCTGAAAAAACTACTGTGGTTGTCCAAGTAGTTTACGAGAAACGATGAATTATGTTTTAGGATTTTCGAGTATTTGAACGCGGTGAACATGATGCCACTCGGATTTACCCTGCAAGAACTTAAAAATTTTGATGTCTTGCGCGCTTCTGTCGTGAATTCAAATATCATCTGCACTTTGTATGGTGCCTATAGTGTTTCTTTTGCTTCAGGTTAGATGACAACTGAGCTGCATGGCTCCAGTGAAATTTTCACGGGCTATAAAAAGTGATAAAACTAACCACGAAACTGAACAAAATGTGTGCATTATATGTAATAAAAGAGACAGGAGAAGTGCGAAATTGAAGAAAGTGTGACTGAGAAGCAAATGTTAGAGGATACGGCACAATCTCAGGATGTTGTAAGAAAATCTAGTCGTAAACGACTATGTCGTGAGAGCCTCACAATTGCTGGCCTTCTTAGAAAAAGTTTTTTTTGTCATTTTCAACAATAAATCCTATAATCGTGTGAATGAACAATTTAGAATAAGTAACTGTCCATGGGCTGATACATTTTTGAAAGCGGCATATTTTTTTTTCAAATATGTTGTTTTTACTCGCACATGTGACCTACAGGATGTACAAGTGTTTTCGGTGCTGATATACTATACCATGCCAACTGTATTTCAGCATATTTGCTAAAGCATAAACAGACACTTAAATCGCCAGATAGGTGTGATACAGTAGTGCATGAAAAATCGCGTATCTTTTCACCCATGTTGAAAAATCAAATCTGGCTGATTCTGGGCCATATCTGAATATTTTTGGAAGATAATTTACATTTATTGATATTAATTTATTTAGATTTTTGCTTGTTATAAGGCCAAATAGGCATACACCTTTCATATTTGTGAATTAATAGGATTAAATTAAGGCCACGCATTATTATTGATCGTGGGAAAAAAGATTTATTCATCTATCAACTTGGTTAAAAAAAAATATTCTACCTAAAATTATCACACAAAGCTTTCGTCACTTGGTCACGTTAGGACATATTTCCCCACAAAATCTACCACATAGCCCCATGGGCTATGGCATTAAATTAAGATAGATTTTTTCATTAGTTAGACATCGCACAGAATAAACAGGATCAATATCACAAAATCAAATCTACATATTTTTTTACTACAAATTTAATGTGCTAATTTTCAACACCATAAATAAATTTAAATAATAAAACAAATGATCAATTATTAATAGCGATCTTTTTGTTTAAAATGAAAATATAATGTAATATTTACAGTTTAGTTAAAAATATAATAATGTACTAATTAGTACGTACCCATATTTCTTAATAAACTATAAGTTCGTAAATTTTGATTTACATTTTTGAAGTAGGTCGTTTATTTTATAATTTGTTTTTAAAATATGTTATACACATTGACATTCAAGAATAGGTGGAGTTAAGCTGGCAACCTTGTATTTGATTTGCTTGTGTTTGTAGCAGTGGTCTCTATATGATACTAGATGAACCATTGATCTCTATAATATAACTGGATGGACATCTGTGGCTGAAATTTTCAAGCTGTCGTCTGCATACCATTGTGTAAGGGAGAAGGAAACTTTCGGGTATCTCTTTCTCTCTTACACCCATACACGGAAATGTGGCATTTTGACATTGTTCATTAATTTGATTGAATACATTAGATACATCAATGTGTGAATGGTTAAATTAAATAAATACGTTAGTTAAAGTTTTGAAGAGCATATAAAAGTTCAAAACCGGTTAGTTTTTTCTTTAAATAAGTTGATGTAGCCTAATATATACGATGATTTTTGAAGGAAGCTCGCTTGTAAGGCTTTATCTCGTACCAGAATACTACCCTATAGTTGTGTTTGGTTAGCATAAAAGACCTTACAGAAGGAAATTTATACTTCCGTTTTAAATTGCCGTTTATCCTACCAAAATATTATATATATGATAGTATTCTGGTACGAAATAAGGCCTTATGGATTGGGATTATTACTAAAATCAGGGTTTAGTAGATACTGTACTTCCTACAAGCCAATAACCTAAATTATCATTTGAACGTAAGACTTCTACACAAAGTGTGTCATTCAAACAAATGTAATACAGTTTTTAGCTAACTTGTTTCATTATAGTTATCGAAATTTCAACATAATATGGCTTCTGAAAGATATGAGCCAAATTTAAAAAAAAATAGGTATTATAATAATACTTTCCACAAGCCTATAACCTAAGTGATAGTTTGAATACAAGGCAACTATACAAAGTTTGTCATTCAAATAAATGTAATCAAGTTTTAAGATACCTTGTTCATTGTATTTATCGAAATTTCAATATAATATTGTTTCTTAAACCAATATACAAGCTAATAACCAACTTTAAATATAAGTGTAGTCGTGACAGACTGTAAGCAGCATTGATGACAACTACATAATAACTGAAATATCTAAGGTTTAATTCGTATTTGTACAGTATTACCTGTAAAACTGGATTGTATATCCTTTAATGTAAATGTTTCTTCAGGAAAGTGTGGTATAATACTTCACTATTTTCAAATAATAACACTTTTATTCATCAGAGACATGTTTTCGCATAAGAACATTTAAAGAAACCGTTAAATCTGTCCCCCCCCCCCTCAGTGCAGCAGACGATACACTTGAGCGTCACGCCTTTATCCTTGGAATGTGCATGTATATGTCCATCCAGTTATATTATAGAGATCAATGAGATGAACATAAACCAGTATATTATACTGAATGGACATAAACATACGCATTGCCACGGACCAAAGCGTGACGCTCAAGTTTATCGTCTGCTACACTGTGGGGGGACAGATTTAACGGTTTCTTTCAATGTTATTATGCGAAAACACGTCTCTGATGAAAAAAGTGTTATTGTTTGAAAATAGTGAAGTATAATAATACACTTTCCCGAAGAAACATTTTCATTAAAAGATATACAATTCAGTTTTACAGGTACAAATACGAATAAAATCTTTAACATATTTAAATATATAGTTATCATTAATGTTGTTTACAGTCTTTCAAGACTACACTTATATTTAAAGTTGGTTATTAACTTGTATACTGGTTTCAGAAACCATATTATATTGAAAGTTCAATAAATATAATTAATAAGTTATCTTAAAACTTGATCACATTTGTTTGAATGACAAACTTTGTTTTGTTGCCATACATTCAAACTATCACTTAGGTTATAGACTTGTAGAAAATATAATTATATTAAATAAAAAAAAAGTTAACTCATATCTTGGGTATTGCTTTCAGAAAGTTCGATAATTATAATTAAACAAGTTAGCTAAACACTGTATTAAATTTTTTTGAATGACATAATTTGTGTAGAAGTCTTACGTTCAAATGATAATTTAGGTTATAGACTTGTAGGAAGTACGGTATCTACTAAACCCTGATTTTAGTAATAATCACAATCTGTAAGGCTTTATTTCGTACCAGAATACTATCATATATATACTATTTTGGTAGGATAAACGACCATTTAGAACGGAAGTAGAAATTTCTTTCTGGACGGTCTTTTATCCTAACTAAACACAACCATAGGGTAGGACTCTGCTACGAGATAAAGCTTTAAAAACGAGCTTCCTTCAAAAATCATGTTATATATTAGGCTACGTCAACTTATTTGAAGAAAAAACTAACCAGTTTCGAACTTTGATATGCTCTTCAAACCTTTTAATAACATATTTATTTAATTTAACTACTCACACATTGCTGTATCTAATATATTCAATCAAATTAATAAACGGTGTCAAAATGTCACAATGCCTTGTATGGGTGTAAGAGAGACAGAAATACCCGAAAGTTTTTTTCTCTTACACAATTTTATGTAGACGACAGCTCGAAATTTTCAGCCCCAGATGTCCATCCAGTTATTTTATAGAGATCAATGCATGGGGGTGGCTGTGACCCAGTGCACTTCCTTATCTAGTGTAATGCCGGATTTCCACAAAAATACACGATTGCAACTAGTTTTTAAAGTCTACTAAAAATATTTTAAAATGCATATTATCGACTATAGCAGTAGCAGTTTTTCGGGTTGACATTCTAGAGATTTTTTCTTTATTCCATTTCAATTGGTTGACATGTCAGCTAACCATATTGAAACAATCACGGATCAAACACCTACGGAAACAAACAAGAAAGAAACAAGAAACAATTAATTACCTGTTAATCAATAGTAGAATATTAATTTACAATTTTCATTAATTTATAATTTTAAAATACATACCATTAAAACTAATAGCCAAATTCTGAATGAAAGGCAAGTTACTCTTTAAAGTATGAACAAAGATAACTAAGATTGTATAAAGGGAGGTTTCCACCAGAAAATATCAAACCAGATATTTTGTTATTCTTGACCATATGTATTGATACATATTGTCTCACGCATATAAGGAACTTTATATTTATTAAGATATATATCTATACTTAAGTAGACGTCCTATACAAAAGTTTGGTCCTTGTATTCTACTTCATTTTCCATCCCCCGACCTTTAACTCTATTTAATAATTTTATATTCTAATATTATATAAGAGTGAGGCTCCTTAATCCAACTTTAAACGGTATAGTACGTTTTATCCGTCCAATTCTTGACCATTTCTTTCTTAATATATTCAAAATATTAATATCAACAGTACATTCCAAACATTAAAATGCGTACAATCGATTTGAACAAAAAAAAAAAAAATAGGCATTAATAAGAAAAGTTCCATTCACTTGAGCTATTGTATCTTTTGTCCTTTCAAGAACTATTTGGACACATTTCAC
Source organism: Timema podura (assembly GCA_033556935.1). Lineage (NCBI taxonomy): Eukaryota > Metazoa > Arthropoda > Insecta > Phasmatodea > Timematidae > Timema > Timema podura. The sequence continues at coordinate 33,244,890 of JAVRXN010000009.1, forward strand.
TAAACTCCAAACATAATTTATACATTCTTTACAAAAGTGTAAAAGCCGTTTATAACGACCACAATTAACTTTACTTTGTATTAAATTAAACTTAAAGCGATTTGGCTCGATGTAGGTGATCACAAGTATTTATAACGACTAAATTTTAGACAAAGCTAAACACAATATTGATGATGTCATGGAAATAGGCCTAACAAAATTAGCCTAGCCTAGTTTATATTAATTATTATGAAACTTATCCAACACAGCTTAACCTAACCTTTAATTATCATGACACTTTTCCACCTCAGCTTAACCAAACCTTTCATGTGTTGGTAAATTAAATTTGTAATTATAGATAAATTACCCTATTAAACTATTCAATGTAATAATTAAACACATCATACAACAATGTCATAACCATTTAGTGTGTACTGCACAAGATCACTAGTGTAACGCAAAACATCATGGGACGACATCATCCGTCCAGTACACAGGATCGCAGGAAAGTTATACATCATCGTCAATATTTACAATTTGAAAGTGATCTGGGTGATGTGTTGTCGAATTTTATTTAAATAGGCCTATAGTATTTAATAAAAGTGTAAAAAAGTCTAAATCTTGATGTCATTTTATTCTACTATACTGTGTATAATAGAGTGAATAAAATATCTAAACATTGTACCATTACAATGAAAAAGAGCTGAAAATGGGTCTGATAAAACACACTAGACCAGCTTAAATCTAATGCAGTTCACTGCATTTATAGCTTGGATGTTACACGTTGACCTTGTTGACCTACGGGATATTTTTACTGCCTGTTTGATGCTGCTACTGACTGAACTAGGTGGCTGTGTGACAGCCAGCCTTCAGGCCAGTCGATGCCCTGGTCGCCCTTCAGTGCCGACTTCGGACTACACCCGTTGTCAAGTAATCTGAGGTCAAAGGGCTCCTTATCCGATCCAGTCATCCTTCCCCTGCATGTCTCTTTGCTGTTATGTTTTGCCTGTCGGTATATTAGACTTAGACACAATCTTAATTCCTAGGTCTTGTGTTTTCCATTTTCTCATGGTTCGTCTCGTCTCTGTGCAGTTTGTTCTCTCAGTCACTGTCATCGTCAATGTTATTGCCCTCCTCTTTCTGTCTTTGTATCTCTTCCTTAAGTTTATCAATATGGTTGTCACATTTTTTGAGCGAGATTAGAGTTTTGACTTTGTCAAGGAGTTTACATAGGACACCGTCATGTAGGGTGTCGTTGATATGGCATCCCTGTAGCATGGCTTGCTGCTGGTTCTTCAGGTGTTGCATGATTACACATTCCCAAACAACATGTTCAGCTGTTGCCTCCTCTCCACAGTCGCAGTTCCTTGTTTCATCTAGTTCTCTGTCATTGAGTAGTGCTTTGTATCTTGTACACAAGGGCCTGGGTAGGTTGCATGTGTTTGAGCTGTTACTTGTCTTGCAGGCTTCTTCTTATCTCTGCCGACGTCATCATTCTGACCCTGGTTAGTGTTTCTACTCAGCAGAAGTCACATTTCTCCAGTCAGTACATTGCGCCTCTCTGTCTAACCTCCAGATCCAGCGGGGTTATTATACCTAGTGTGATGCTCAACGAGTCGGTGGATGTTGTCAAATATTTGCCGGAGAGCCTCATAAGAATACCCCTTTGAAGCCTCTTTAGCAACATAGCTGGTATTAAGTTACTCAGACGATACGCCCACATACTCGCCCAGTAACCCACAATGGTGCCAACAAATAAAGCCTCGTGATACTTCTTGGTGGTAGGCCTATGCATAGAGAGATAGAAATTCCTATGCCCTATGCTGATTATTTTTTTCATCCAACATCACACCCATGTATCTGATGGTCCTATTCTACCTTATCACCTGGAGGTCTCTCTTCAGTAAAGAATCCCTCAGAAGCGTTCCTTTGAACAGCATGGGTGTGGTCTTCTCTGGTGCTAGCTTGAGTTTAATCCTCTTGCACCAAGTATCTAAACCTTGATCTCTAGCTGGCATCTTGAATGTCCTTTAACTACTATGAACAAGTCATCCTCGAAGGCCTCTGGTCACACTGTCCCTGGGAGCACCTCTACAGTATTTCTTGTAACCCAGGCTTGAGTCCTACATCGTAGAAAACTGGCCTGCTTACTGACCAAGGGTCAGTTTATTGCTCAGGGATACTCTTGGACATCTCAATGTAGTGTATCTGTCATTGCAATAGTCCAAGAAGCTGTAGCATAGCTTCCCAGGACATCCTATTCTTCTGAGTCTCTTGAAAAGAGCGAGCCACCACAGGTTTTCAAATGCCCCTGAGATGTCCACGAATATTTTGGCTGTGTACTTGGATGTCAAGTTATCTATTAAGTTCATAGCCATTGCTTTCACTTCTTCCCTAGACCTTCTCCACCTAAAGCCACGTTGTCTCTGGTGCATTCCTACCACCTTACAGTGTTTCTTTAGTCTTGCACAGAGTATCTTCTCTTGTAGCTTCCCACAGGTGTTTAGCAAAGATATTGGTCTATGACTTAGGTAGCAGGTTTTTTTTGTCCTCTCCCTTGCTAAGAATGACTACCTCACTCAGTTTCCAGTTATTAGGTGCTGCCTTGTACCAGGCAGGCACTCATTCATTAGCCAGATGACATACAGAGCGATCTGATCAGCAGTTTGCTGCAACACCCCAATATTTATACCATCCAGTCCAGGTGCTTTGTTTTTCTTCATTGAAGCTATGATAAGGCGCAACATTTCTGGTCACCAGGTCACCATTGGCGGCAAAACATTTGAGTCTGCGACCAAAATTTTGTTTTTAAAAATGTGTTTCAAACACGCCCAAACTATATAGGCTCATATTCTCGTGTCTTCAAACCATTGTGTGTTAAGTGCCATGGAAAGTGCACACTTTCAATCTCCATTTTCAGAAGACTGTATTTCCCCTCCATTGGAAGAAAAAATGGCTGAGTCACACTCTCCTCCCTCCTTCACTCCTCGGACACCTTGGATTTGCCTCCCAAAGAAAAAATGCTTCTATTTGAGACACAAAAAATAAAAAAAGCTCTTCATATTTGAACCCAAGCCTCTTTAATGAAAAAATGGATCTTTTGTTAGCAGAGTGGGCAGAAGTCAAACTTTGGTTTCCTCATTGACTTTGAATCAGATGCTGGAGAAGATTCATAGTGAAAAGTGTTCAGCAAGATTCCCCAATTTGTTTCAGATTCTCACATTTTGTGCTGTTCTACCAGTGAGCACATCTTCATAGGAAAGGGCTTCAGCTGTCATAACAGACTCAAGGCGGCTTACAGGAACTATATCAAGTCTGAGACACTGGATGATTTGCTCAGAATTTCTGTAAATGGACCCTCCCTGTCAGAGTTTGACCCAACAGCTGTGATTGACAAGTGGTACTTTAGTGCAGAAAGGCAGCACCACACAAAAACAAAAGTGCTAATGCACATACTTTTTTTAAATTATTTATATTTTTCATAATCATGAATATAAAATAGTGGTGACCAAAGATTTTAGTCTGGCTAGTGTCCTCAGACTTGAAATTTTATGCCCTGAGCTATGAACCTCTTGACTTTATCTTGGGTTACTAGATCCATGCCAATTTTGTCATTGTATAGGCCTGAGTCAGTTATTTGTCTTCTTGTTTCTTCATGTTCAGTGTCTTCATTGTCTTGGGTGTCATCAGGGAGCAATGTCTCCAGGAGCAGATCCGCCGATTCTTCCCAGCAAGTCATCATAGTTTTGTCTGGTCACTGAACTGTCGTAATCGAAGCTGGGGGCCTTAGTTTCCTCATCACAATCTTAAAGGTATTCCCCATTGGTTGTTGTCTAATTGTTCTTTTACATATTTTTCCCAGCTGCTACTAGACTACTTTCAAACTTGTTCTTCTTTTTTCTGTAGATTCCAAGGAGAATCTGCTTACTTGCTAGGTCTAGCTCTTGCTATAGATCTTCCTGGATCTTCTGGCTTCCCCACACAATTCTGCATTTGGTTATTCCGTAGTTTATTGTTGACTTTACTCTCTTATTTCTGGAGAGGTATTGCCACCCTCATAGCATCCTGTAAAGACTGCATTAGTTATTTCGCCTACCAGTTCATGTTGTCCCCTGGTGACACCAGAGTCGGAAATACCAAACTCTCCCTTAGTCTACCCCAGTCCTCTTTGGTAATGTTGTATCAACATCGTTTTCTCCTGCGATTTTCCATATTGTCTCATTCTTCATTGGTGAGCTAGAAATGGATAAAGTGTGGTCACTTCTAGTTGAATATTTGATCACCTACCATCCTTTTATCATGTTAGCAGCTGTGAGGTTGCATGGGGTTACATATATGATGCTGGATGTCTCTGCTATCCCTGCATATTTCAGTGGGTTGCTTGCCTCATTTACCACCTTGAGTTGTCTGGCATTGATTACTTCTTCCAGTACCTCTCTCTTTCATCCTTCCTTACACTATACCAAATGGGCAACTTAATATTAGCATCAGCAGTGTATATCGACTATACTCTGGGATATGTGCTATCTATTTATTTTAGCCTTTGCCAAGTATGGCTATATACAGTCACTGTGTTGAAAATACATATTTGTCAACATACACCTGCCTATCTCTGTTCTGATTCCACACATGTTACATGTTCGTCACTGAATTGTGTTATGTTTATATAGAATATGATAACAGTCCTCCACAGTTGTCACAGTAGCTAAAATCCTCATGGTGACTGGCATGTGTGGATCCTTTCTACTCAGATTAAATGGCTCCTTCAAGCACATGATGTCTTATTCCATCTTCTCGGCGAGCCTTTGTATTTCATGCATTATGGCCACACTTATCCTATTCAAACTGACCTACATTATGGATGGTATGTATGTATGTGGCTTTTTGGCCACATCTCCTTAGGGTCAAATGTCGTTCGGTCGTGTGCTCCAATGAACTGGCCGTAGAGCTGTTGTTCATTAAAAGTCTTGTTCCTATGATTGAACACTTTGCACACTTTGATGTGCAAGCTCGCCGGATCTATTGATAAGTTCACAGACTTTAGGAGTATTTAGTCAACTGCCTCAGGTTTGGAGACATTATGTCCTCCCTTTCGTGCCCTGTCCTCACAAGATGTCTCAAAGCCAAGTGCAGATCTTTTTGTTTCTCCAACCTTGATAGCTGTAGTACTTCCTCAAAGCTCTGTTTCACCCGTCTCCCTCAGCTATTGACTGCTCCTTTGGCGGCTGGTTCGACCGGAGTAACTAACGCTGTCCCTTCTTCTTTACTTCCACTTACAGAGCCCACATTACCTACTGACTCACTTTACCCTTCTTCCAAAATTTCAATTTCTGAATTTTCTTCTCAGGTTTTTTGTGACCTCTTCAGTAGTTGTCATTACCACCTTCTCATGCATCAGTTTGAGGGGTGGTTGTCACGAGCAATCTTTTTTTTTGGCCTTGTAAGCTGCAGCCCTTTTCTGATTCCACCTTATTCATAATGGAGTTTCTTTCGTTGTTAGTCTTATTTGTCATTATCCCTACAGATTCCTAATAATATAATAGAATAAACACTGTTTAGTTTGTAAACCTATGCAATTTATTCACTTTCTTGAATGATTAGTAACCTACCAATTTATTTGATCGTACAAATTAATGGTCCATGTTTTGCTCAAGTTTTTACAATATGTTAGCTTTACGTTTGCTGAATGTTGATCACACAAATTATAATGTAAATTTGAGTGTGATCCCAGTACTATAAAATAGGTAACTGAGTTGTGTGTGTTAAAATGAATGACTGCAATAACTAGGCTAAATCTCCACTGCAACTCTGTAAGCTAAGTTATTTACCTTTGATAGCAATTCCTGAATGCATCTGTAAATGTAATTCTATTTAATGTGTAAATGTATGTTGACTACATTAGGCCTATTACTTTATCAGTGTTTTAGGCCTCTGCATATCTTCTGTAGCCTAATCCTTGCTCCATCTGTCATTTTCACCGTTAACAATATGGAGGAAACAACACTTGATGTTATGATTGAACCAGAGGTGGTCCTGGAATATGGCTTTGATAAAGAAGTTAAACTAGAGATGGAGGTATGGCTAGTTTTATATTTTATTTGGGTTGGGGCTACATTTTGGTAATGAGGTATTACTCATTTGCTGGCAAACAGGCTGTTTACTTTTTGGAAATGAGAAATGGTAAACACAAAATATACATCACATTTATAAAAAAAAACTCATGCTCTATTTGGAAAATTTAACATTTATTATTTTAATCACCACAAAAAAGTGATCAACATGGGTGGACAAAGTTGTCACAGTCAATTGGTAGACTAACGTTAAAAGTAGACCAAGTGACTGACAAGTTAATACATTGCAACAAAGTTTTGCCTGTTTGCAACTTTGTTGTCTAACACTTTGTTCACAATGTATTACTTAACTGGTTGATCACTTGACCCACTCTTAACATGCTCATTTTTATTCCTTTATTTGCTTTTAGTCTTCTCCCCCTCCTCACACACTTGCTTTTATCTGTCCCTTCCATCACTTTCTTTGTCTCCCTTGCTGTCTTTTTCCTCCAAGCTTCAATTACACCATTCTCCTTGAAATTCTTTCCTTTTCAATTCTAATTACATTTCCATACAATCTAATGTATTCCAAGTACCCAACTCTTGCCCGGGCAACTTCATTCCCATGGCCTCCAATTTCCTAGTCTCTCTTCTATTCAACGGCCGTAGCAGGTCTCTTAACATATCCTCTCTACTTCCACTCTTACCTCAATGTTTGTGGAGAAAGTTAGTGAGAATGAATTAAGTACGGAGTTGTTTTTTGAGCTATATGCACAGTGTCTTGCCTACCCTGTAAGGGAACAGTGTTATTATGTATGCATGATGATTGTGGCATTTTTAAGCTCTTCTCCGTCCAACTGCTTTTACAGGCCTTATCCTCTTGTTATTACCATCACTTCACTCTTTGTCGTGCTAGTTTTGTCACTAAGTGGCCTTTAGTGACCTGCATTTATTTTTCTTACAGGCTAAAACAGATAAATTTGCTTGCCGTAGAAGAATTAAGGCAACATGTAAAGAAGGAGGTTGCTCTAATTATATCATAAAAGGAGGTTTCTGCGCAAAGCACGGTGCAACCAAGACTAAGAACACATGCAAGAAAGAGGGTTGTCCCAAAAATGCTCAAGGAGGGGGTCATTGTGTGAAGCATGGAGGAACCAAAGCTAAGCGCACTTGCAAAAAAGAGGACTGCCCCAAAAATGCTCAGGGTGGAGGTTATTGTGTTAATCATGGGGGTACCAAGGCCAAATGTAAAGAAAAGCTTTGTCCGAAATATGCTATTAGAGGAGGCTACTGTATGAGGCATGGTGGGACAAAGGCTAAAAGTACCTGTAAAGAATCAGGTTGTGCTAAATATTCTCAGGGAGGCGGATACTGTATAAGGCATGGAGGAACCAAAGCCAAGCGTATGTGTAAACAAAAAGGGTGTTTGAAAAATGCTCGTGTTGTGGGGTACTGTATTAGGCATGGAGTGACTAGTCGCTCCATTAGACAAGAGGAAGAAACCTGCTCCAAATCTTTTCATGGTGGGGACATAACTCTATTGGAGAATAATTTATATCAATTGTAAATTTAATTATAGAATTTACTAGGGCTGGGCCGAAAAGCTAATTTGCTGACTAGGCCGATCACTGATGCCCATCATTTGGTTAATTTTATCTTAAATATTGCCTGACTAGGCCGATCACTGATGCCAATCATTTGGTTAATTTTATTTGAAATATTTTAAAGATAATATGCAGTAGGGATATTAAAAACAAGTGTTCACACATGTCATTTTATTTTGTTCAATATAGTAGGATTGCTTATACAAGTTAAAATGAAAATTTTATAATTAATTAGATATAATCCACTTCATTATTGACCCTACCGCATTTAAAAATTTGTCAAGAGCTTAACATGGATGAGTCCCCAGTATCTATTGTGTGCATTATGTTATCAAAAGATCGGTTCTAAGAATCGGCCAAATGTTGAGCATTGGCATAGCCGACCGTGCCATAATCGGGTGATGTTCACATCGGCGTCAGCCCAGCCCTAGAATCTACTTAACCTGTACCTGAAAAACTGAAATGACACCCATTTTTATCAAAGTTGTAGTTTTTTTTTTTTATGTTTTAGCACAGGATCTAGTAAAATCTTAGATTAAAGTAGTAGGGTTGGGATTAGGATAGTTTAGAAGAAATGCACCCATATTTCCCTGTAGAGAGCATGAAAAATACCCCCCATGAATTCTGTATCAAGCCAAATTCCAACCTACTGGTTAAGAGGGAGTTCACACAAGTGATGCCAGGCCATTTAAACCATATGTATTTTTGTAAATACTTGTAGGCCTACTCACCTTAATTTTGAAGATATAAAATTGACTACACATTCAGCATAGATTGGCCGCTGGCACTTAGGCATGTTTCCTCTCGACTGACAGGTCAGCTAACTGGCACTGTAAGGGTTGAGTTGGCTTATAGGTATTATTAAATACATATACATTTGCCAATTGAGTTTATATAATTTCTTAAATTTCTTCATTTATTCACAATTCAATCTTCTCTCCATTATTATTACCTCAGTTACACATCTCACACACTTTTTAACTTTAACTGTAATTTGAAAGGTACAAGGGAATAGGGTGTAATGTTATTTTTAGTACTCCGGTTTATTTTACGAGGAGAATAAATTAATCCATCATGAACACAAACCTGGACCACAAAAGTTGTTAATAGAATTTGGTTACTTTTTCCAGACAGCAATAATTCATCATGACGTCAAGCTATTGGATAAATAATTGATACTAGAGTTAGTAAAACCTCCTGGGACCATACCATAATAATATTAATAACATTTCAATCAGACTCACCTTGAATTTACGAACACACCACAGACTCTCAATGTACGCCATGTTTTATTATTTTTGCCCAGTTAGCGGGTTTTCTTGACAGCAAATTTAATATTTATAAACACACTAGCGTTTTCTAATAGTTAAACAAAATACGTGAAAGCTGCATGATTAAGTACTAAACGCTTAATGCCATCTACTTGTAATAAAAGCAACTAAAGACAACTAAAGACGGTGAGATAACTAATTAACATCCAAGCGTTTTTTTTGAATGGAACGAGAGTTGTGACAAGTTTATTAAATAATAACCAACTATTAAAACACAGTTAATCCTCAAGAAAATATTATATTAGTATTTTACCTCTTTTGTTTATGTTAGAAAACTTTTATTAACTCTGACTGGATTCTAAAATATGTCTCTGTTGTTTTGGACATTCATCCCAAGTAAATTATGATCTCTTTTATTTTGGCAAGAGTAAGACCTATAGTTAGAACGTTCTAGAACATTTAAAAAAATCTTACACTTGAAATTCCTACAAAAATGGGCTTGAATTATTAATTTTGTGAAAAATAATTTTTAATTGTAAGGTCAAAAGTCATAATAGGATGGTGAACGCTACAAAAACAAAATCAGGAAGAATCAGTGAGGATCTGAGTATGATTATTCGCCCCCAAGCCTTAGTATTTAATTGTATATTTATGTTTAAAGTAAGTGAGAATTTTTTTTGTTTCGTTTAAAGGCCAGCTTCCTACCAGTTGGTGAGCTTATAATTTTTTTTTCTTTATTACTAAACAAGTCCAACAAACTATTTTCCTATCGCTGTGAGAAATATTAAATTCTTTAAATTATAAATTGATATTAAACTGATATATTCATATTTTTTTCTATCTTACGTTGTTACCATTAGATTTATACTCACCCGGATATCCATAGGTAGGAATATATGACACACAATGAAGAATGATTAAATGATATATTATTTAAATTTACAAAATTTTTGTTTAGTCTTTATTAAAATTTACAATACACTCTTACATTCATTGTATGTGCTACAGAAATATAAAAGATTATATATATATATATATATATATATAAGGAAGTTAGGTATTTTAGAGTCCAACCTTGAATGTCACTATGCAGTTATTGTTAAGGAATAGTATCCTGTATACACTATACTTAGTGGTGTAATAATCGTGACCGCAAGTACCGATCCTAGTGATTAGCCCCCACTCCCCAGAAGTATCCCCGAGAATATTAGAGTCTGCGTGTTAATTGTGGCTAGACACCAGAGCCAGCCCCCACATTGAAAAATATATTTACTCTTTATTATATATATATAAATAATACAGTTTATTACAAAGGGGAAAGTCACATTACACATGGTTCCAGGACAACAAGTTTACATCTCAAACCCCATAAGGACCCCAGCAAATACTTTTTAAAAATTCATTTAAAGATGGCAGATACCGCTTTTAACCATAATTTAAAGTACATTATAAAGGCATCATGATTGTCTAACAGATGGCAGCAGTGACCCCATCTCCTTCATTTTCTTTCTGTTTTTTTCATACATAAATTATTATGATTAAGAAATGTATATTTAAAAATTTAACTATGTTCGATGTGTAGCTGTGTGAACAAAAATGGTATAGAGGACAAGGAAATGAGAGAAGTCTACTTTTTTCAATATTTTCAGGGTAGCTCCCTACTTTATCACTTACATATTACGCTGTTCTTACATTGTTTTTGTCTATTATTAGTCATCAGCAGGGCTGTCCTGCACCAAGGAAAAATATGTAATGTTTTATGTTTAGAAAAATGGAAAATTTAAGGAATTTTGCCAATAACTATTTTAAATACTCTAGCTTTGTAGATTTGGGATATTTAACTTGAATCATTGGGTTTCATAACCTGCTTTATTGGCAGCATGGTATAAGGCGTCACTTTGGTGTTACACTAGACTGACGATGACAGGGAGATCAGGGTTCTAATTCGGTCGGATGTGCTGTGAGTGGGTTTAAAAAAAAAGTTTTCCACGCAAATGTTGGTACTTTCTTTGAATTTAACCTTTCTCATTCCTAACTTATTAGCGTAATTAGTACATATAAATATTACCTAGACAGTTAGTAAGACATGGTGCTAAAAAAATACATGTATTTCCCCATAAAGCACAAATCAACCTGTTTTGAAGACCAAACTGACTTGGCATTGGTCACTTACTGTAGAAGCTCGATATAGCTCGGTTGTCGGGAAACATATTTCACCCCTGCACTATAGCTTAACTGTGGCATATCGGAAGGTGACCTGTAGAGTCATAAACGACGGGGCGAGAGTATGGGGGGGAGACAACAAAATGCATTACTATATGTAAATTTAAGTCATCAAACATAGAAATAAAAAATAAAAACTTACCAGTCATACACTTTACTTTTATGAATAATGAAATACACTAGTTGCATTGTCTTTGATCATGCAACCTAGTGTTGCTTAGCGGCTTAATGCGGGTCAACAACAGCGCTGCATGCCTTGGGTAATTGTTTCCTGGCGGTCAGAGATGCGACCCTAGTGTGTTAAATGATAATGCTATTTACTGACTCTCCACAAGTAAGAATCTCACCAATACAGTCACAATGATTTGGGGGGGGGGGGGGGGGGGGGTGAGACATACTCTACACCGCGCTATATTCAGGCTTTTACTCTATATTAAAAATGAAATTTCAATATAAATTTTCAGGAAAAATGTAGATATTTTCTGTAAAAACATAGAAATCATTCAGGAATTTTGTAGTAAAAAAATAGTGCTTTTATTATTAAAAACATTTCTTAACACTTTTTTGTATCTGCAGCAATAAGGAAACAAATATATTTTTATTGTGTTCATATTTTTTTGTGGTATATATTTGTTTGATTGAGCATGTTGACATATTTAGTAAAAAAATATAATTTTCAATATATTGTTATTTTTGTATAGAATTTTATCATTCATGTGACCTGGTTATTTCTGGATATTTATGTGTGTATAGATATATATAAAATATTTGATTAAATATATCAAGCTTATTTTTGGCACTTTTGTGTAGACACTTTTATTATCATGGGGTTGTCTTATCAGATAAAATATGTGATATAATTTGTTTGTGAATGTTTCATTTAGTTCACTTTTTAAGCTTTAAATGTAATTTGTATATAACTTGCTCATAAAGCCACAGAAAACTAAAAATCACTAAAGGAGAAATATTTTTTTACAAAGCTTTAATTATGTGTGGTGATAATGAAACATTAATAGGTTGTGATATGTACATAATACATCATTGTTTTTGTTGTTGATATAAAATGTAGTGCTAGAAGCAGTGTGTAAGAACAGGTGAACGTTTAATAAATTTAGTATGTTTGAAAGAAATTTTATTTTTATGGGATGTGCATTATTAATAACCTACATGAAAACAGTGTCACCAGCACAGTTTAGTAAAATGCCTTCATCTTTCTCTTTTTGCCTCCATTCTTCTCCTCCCACTCACACACTTGCGGTTATCTGCTCCTCCCATCTCATTCTTGGTCTTCCTTGCAGTCTTTTCCCTACATACTTCATCTCCATTATTCTCTGTCATATTTTTTATTTTCCTTCCTCATTACCTGCCCATATCATCTCAATTTTGTTTCCTCTACTTTCTAATGTATTCCCTGTTCTCCCACTCTTTCCCAGGTAACTTCATTCCCATGGCCTCCACTTTCCTAGTATCTCTTACATTCACTGTCCATGTTTCTTTTGCAAATGTGACAGTGGTTACAAAGTATGCCCGTTGAATGTATATATACACAAGAAGTCGCCAGCCCAGCTAAAAATTCTGACGAGCTTAGTTTAGTAGAAAATATCTGTCCGCTAGGATCGCTTGTGTTCTCCAACGCCAAAAAGTGTCACTCTGATAGCCTAGGGGTAAACAGGCTAAAACCTTCTCGTTCTCACTTATCCTTCGCTCTCTACAAGAGACTTTGAAGGGTGGGGCTGGTCATCAGTCCTTTCCTCCCCCAAACTCCTAATAATAGCAAACGACCTTGAAGTAAAGCATGAAAAAAAATTCATTGTTCCCAGGCAACTTTCCTTAGGTTCTTTTTCAAACCCAAGATTCATGGGCACCTCTGTTTTGCTTCGGCCTTTTGCTTTATATAAATTAAATAATGTATTGATTTGTATATTTTTGTGTAAAGTTGAGTGATATTTAATATTTTTAATTTTTTAAATATAATTTATCTTCATTTTTGAAAGAAAGATTTGTTCTATGAAATAATGAATCGAGGACAAAAATGTGCATACTGCGACTGCTCAATTACACGATACAGTTCTGGAACTAATATATCTCTGTTCCGATTTCCAGTGAAAGAAAAGGATAGGTAAGCTAGTAAATAGGAACTAAGTTATTAGCAATTTAAATATTTCAAGTCATTTTATGAGCGTTTAAAAAAATCAAAATACTCTTTGTTCCCTTTATCTTATGTTTTGATACACATTATGGATACATCTATCAGCGATATATTTCATTTAGTTGAAACTTGACACATGGACACGTATTACTTATTCTAAGGGGTAAGGGTGCAGAGGGTAATTTAAGAGGAATTGCAATGTTATAAGTGAGATAAAATGAGAAACTCACATTTTCAAATCACATTTATAAAATCGTACTCAGTGGACCCGGCCGAGAGTCTAGTAAATACTAGTTAATATGAGTCAAAGAAAGCAATAGCCTCATAACAATGCCATGAAATGATTTATAAGAGTTTGATTGAATTTGATTACTTTCAACTATAGGTATGCTTTTGATATAACTTGAGATTTTTATTCGAACTCTTTAAGCTAATAATTTCATGCTTATTTTAGAAATTTGGCAGTTTTTACCATTTATGTTTAGTGTTTGGTATCCCTGTGTGTTGCATAAAAATAATACTCGTAGATTAATTACGTAGGCATATTTACTATAAATTGTATTCAAATGTCAACTGCTAATTCTTAAAATAGGCCTATTATGTTGTTTTGTTATGTTAATAATAATATTATAATTTGTATTATTTTAGTTTACTTATGTTACTTTTAGTACAAAACAATTTTACTTGGAGTTTTTCAAATAATTGTGGACCAAATTAATATATACCTAAGGAAGAACAAAATAGTAATATATTAATTATATACATAGGAAATAATATATATGTTTTTCTTGTACCATAAACGTCTGCCATATTTGCATTTAATCACACTAAAAAGGTAGGCCTTAGGATTATACCATTTTAGAAAAAACATATCCACATTTGGTTTTGTGGAAAGAGGGTGGTGGGCCATTTAGGAAAAATCACATTCAGTACACCCAACCGGAATTTAAACCTTAACCCTCCCATCAACGACAAATATGAGTTGATGACTCCTTAATCAATGTGCCTACCAATGCGTGTTAATACACTTAAGTAGAAGAGTTTGAATGTAATAAGTATTTAAGACTTTTGATACGTTTTATTAATTCAATATTAGCTGCAGGCGAATAATCCTACAAATGACAATCTAAATTCTAAAGACAGTGCCGTAAATAAGTAATATGTGTGTTCGCCAAAACTTGGTTGAGTGGTTGAAATTAAACAATAATTGTAAAAATATTTGCCTACCAAAACACATCTTATGTCATTCGAATTTCTTCTATGACCTTCTATACTTTTTTTATATTTTTGTAATGCAAACCATTATTGTTCAATCTATTGCTCCAATGAACCAATTATTATTAACTACAGGAAAAAGATAATACTATAGTGAACACAATAATTTACCACAGGGATATGTGTGTATAGGGTTTCGTTAAAATAGGAGTAAATACATTATTTGAAAAAATTAATACCTAAACTAATATGTTCAAAGAAATAAATAGTAAGAGACAATTGTAGACACTTTCTTTAATAGTGTATTATAAAGTGGAACAAAATTTTCAAAAATATGTTTTCATTAAACTACCGCCAAGTAAAGGTTTCTCAGAAAAACACACAAATCAACTTGTTAATCACAATAACAATATCAAAATATATTCTTATCATTAAAAACATTCTCAAATAATCATTTTGAGCTAAATCTTTAAAGCAATTTTTGAAAAATGTATAAATATTTAATCGTAAGTAAATTATCCTTAATTTAATTGATTTTAGAAAATTAAACATACATTATTTTTATCATGTAAAATAGTTCCTTGATATTAATTTTTCATAAATCAGTCATATGTAAACTATGATTTTTAGGAAAAACAATAAAAAAAAATCTAACATATAATTTTATAATCTTGTTTTCGTTAATAGAAATTACGAGGAAATGACGCAACAGGTTTTGACAAACAACCACTCATAAATGTTAGGGATCCAGGATCTCGGCAAAAATACTAGTTTTCAACGAAAATCCTATTTTCCAAGCAAGTATTCTGCTTTTTAGTTTTTGTTTGCATCGCCATGGTTTACACTACCCTAATTTGTGTAATTTGTGCATGGATGGATTTCTGTAAATAAATTATTTCTCTTTAGCTACAAATAATACCAAATCAACTCTAACTTCATTGGTATGGTGCAACAAATAGAAAGATTACGGCAATTAGTTGTATATATCAAACAAACCAATAATAGTAGGTTAAAAATACATCAATTTTTTGCATTATTGCTTTATCTCCTGCTTCTTTGTCTTTAAATATTTGCCTCTGATATATTGTATGATTTGAGAAGCCCGTTCATGGTAAGTGAAATTACGATAAAATAGCTAAACTGATTGACAAAAGAGCACTCTTTTAAAGAATAGGGTCCAGGATGTTGGAAAAATTAGTAGCTTCCAAAGTAAACTCAATTCTCCCAGATAATTTTCCAGCTTTATCTCTTTTTTTAGTTTACATCATCATGAACACTCTTATTTTTGCATGGTTGTAAATTCGTAAATAAAATATTTAGTTTTGGTTAAAAATAATAAATCAACTCTTACTTAAGTGATACATATAATGCAACAAATCGTTAGAGCAGTTTTAGAAATATTTCTAATTTTCAAAAATAATTAGTCATTAAATTATGATTTTTCCCATCGAATAGCTACTATACATTGTTATTTGTAGTGTCAGACATCAATTTTCAAAAAAATTGGAATGTTGAAAAAGCACTCATGAATAGATTACCCTTAATTTGAAAGCTATGTTCAAATAAAAAAAGAGTTCTGAGGTATCCCCATATAACCTCAAAATATCAAATTTGAACAAAATCCAATAAACCGCTTATGATCTTGGCCCAGGGACAGACAGAGTTGTAAAACCCACTTTTTTTTTAGTTCGGGACATACGTAAAACGTAAAGATTCGTCTTAGTCTCGTGATCAATATTTGAAATGATTACAATACTTTCTCTTTATAGGAAAAAGAAAAAAGTCAACGTTCTATAGTTTATAACATTTCACTTGGATGTGCTTTAGAAATATAAAACGTAGTGTACAATAGGAGCAAAAATATAGTATTTATAACTCTATATTATTTGGACTGTGTGTAATTTTTTGAATAGATAAAGTATTGTAATTGTGAACATTTTCTTACTCTAGATTATGAGTGACTAATATTGATGTATATAAAATACACACCAGAACCCAAAAATGTGGCTCCTACAGTTCTTTTAGTCTCCATGTACTGTACGTCTTTCTGTACCTGAGGCTACAGCCGAAACTTAAAACTTGAGATTCAAAATAGAGGTCCGGAAATTGTGGGGCTGGAAATTGACAAAACTAATAGAAATAAAATGTTAAGACACAATCTCACTAGCTTTTTCATATACTGTATTATAGCTTGGAACAAAACGTTCAAAAATAGGTTCTCTGTAAACTACTCAGATAAGTTACCTATCCTCAGAAAAACAAACACATTGTCTTATTAATCACAACTATCACTATTCATATATAAATTTTAAATAAAAGTATTGAAACCAATTTCAAAAATTTCAAATTTTCAAAAATCAGTCATTTATAAACTACTCTCAACTTATTTTTATATGTTTAAGTAAAAATACTATGAAATACATTCCAAGGTACACATTTTAAACTAAGTAGACTAAAACTACCCTTAATTAAAATGCATTTTTATTTAACATATAAAAGAGTTCCGAGTTAATAATATTGAGCAAAATAGCTAAATATACGTTTTTAAAATTAATCTTTCAAATTATTAAATAATTTTTAAAAAGAACAAATTTGCCTATTTATAATGTAAAATACTTACCAGACACCCATAGTAAATCAAATTGTTAAAGCAATTTTCGAAATATTTCAAATTTTTTAAAATCACCCATCAATTAAATATTCTTAAACTAATTTTCCCTTCAATAACAAAGTATATGATGTTATTAATAAGTTCAAAGACGACCTAGATACCAATTTTAAACAAAATATTTAAAACCATTTTCGAAAAATTTTCAATCACTTTTCAGTAAACTTCCCATAATTTTAGGGCTAGGGGCAAAATAAAATAAACTAAATTTTTTTAGCAAAATATAATAGTTTAACGTGTCACGTTAATGAATGAACTTTGAAAACTCAAATCTCTTTAAAAATGGCTTTAACGATTTTATTCAAAATGTATATATGTGGTGTAATCAAATAATATGTTTGTTACTCTGGGGTAACTATTTAGGGGTATTTTATTGAAAACATATTTTTGAACATTTTGTTTCGAACTATAATAGTAGTCTAGACTTTATGAGAGAGTATGTAAAGATTGTGTCGTATTATTTCACTATTATTATTTTTTGCGTAGCGCATCTTACCAACCATTCGGGCTATCCTTAGATTCTTAATATTATAACACATTTTCCGTAATATGGATATATAAATATATATTTAAATGAATAAACAAAATAAATCAGGTTTATGATATACATTTTTTGTTCATGCATAATTTTTATAATACTTGATCAACAATCAGTTGTATATGAGGGATGAGCTAATAAAAGTTATATATTATTATCATCTCTGTTTTAGATGTCTAGATTGGTTGCTACACTCAGGTAATGAGGCTCTCCTAGAACTAACAGATAAACAACTTGCAAACAGAGTTTTATGCTCAAATCATTTTTCCAGTGAACAATTTTAAAATGGATTAAAAAAGTCTTTGAATTATTTTGCAACACCCCTTATGTATGAACCGCATGAAGTGATACAATGCTCATCCCGAAACAATGTATTAGAATCTTTCAATAAATGTGAATATTCACCAAATACAGGAGAAAATAGCTCTACAATCACAAAGAGAATTTACACAGAAAATATTTGTGTTGGAGCATCTGAAAGAGAACCCTTAACTTTCCCCGAAAAGAGAACAGGCCTTTTATCTCACAAAAATGTTTGTTCCCCTATTGCCATAAGTAGTGAAACAGTACAAGGCAGCGATACAACTCCAAGAAAAATAAATCTTAGAAGAAAACTTAAAGAAACAACATTACTTCTTAATCGAAAGAGAAGCAAATTACATTTTCACCATCACAAAAAAAATTCCATTGCCGATGCATTGCTATTGATAGGTGAACATGTGTCGGGGGGTACCCTACACATTAATTAAAATGCAGCTCAACCACAAAAAAACGCATACCCTGGGAAAAAGATGAAAGAGATTTCGCTATTTCTACATTTTACATTTCCCCTTCTTTGTACAAAGCTTGGCTGAATCAAGGGTTTAAATTACATAGTGAAAAAACTGTACGAAAGTGGGTTAGTATGATTAACATTGGGCCAGGAATTTCAGAGGAAGTTAAGGAAAAACTAAAACTGAAAGTAAAATGCATGTCAGAGTACGAGAAAGAATGCGTTTTATTATTTGACGAGATGACTATCAAAAAGTGGCTCAACTATAATTCACAAAATGGCCTCGAAGAAGGCAGACAAGATCTTGGCCAGTTGGGTAGGAGTAAGTCTCTTGCATCGCAAGCTCTTGTCTTTATGGTAAGGGGTTTGCTTTACTTCTGGAAAATGCCATTTGCATACTTTCTATCATCTGGCCCAGTGAAACACGTTGAGTTGATGATTCTTCTTGATTTGGTTTTAGAAGCAATTTTTGAAGTAGGTTTTAAAGTAAGAGCTACAGTTTGTGACCAAAGTGTATCAAATCAAAAAGTAATCGAAAACCTTGGAGTGAGTTTGGAACAGCCCTACTTTTTGTTTAAAGAACACCAAATTTTTACCATTTTTGACGTACCCCATCTTCTGAAATGCATTAGAAATAATCTTATGACTAAAGATTTCTCGATTAATGGAAACATTATAACATGGGAAGGCTATAGAAAGTTTGGCAGTGAGTGACAGCTTATCAAAGACAGTCAGGGCAGCTCCCAAACTTAGTGAAAGACATGTTCACCCTGGGCCATTTGATAAAATGAACGTTAAATTGGCTGCTCAGATATTTAGCCACTCCATTTATTCTGCACTAATGACACATGCCTCCACAAACGACTGTATAAACAAAGAAGAAATTATAGCAACTGCCAATTTTGTTCAAAAAATTAATGATTTGTTTGATAATTTAAATAGTAGATCTCCTACAGATCCAAATCCACATAGAAAACCTCTTTCAGACAAGAACATTCAAGTCGAAGAGAATTTAAGAACTTCGATCGTTTGGGTTAGCCAGTGGAAACTTGCAGATGGAAATAAAAAACTTCCACCCACATTTCATAACCTTCGCTTAACTTTAAAGAGCATTATTACACTCTGGAAGAACCTCCAAAAGGATGGAATTAATTTCCTCCTTACTTCAAGACTTCAACAAGATCCCTTGGAAAGCCTATTTTCGGTAATACGGCAGTGATGTGGTTATGGTAGCAATCCATCTGCTCAACAATTCAGACTTAACTTACAACATAATATGTCTGTAAGGTTATGTATCTCCCCAAAATCAGCAAACTGTGAGGCAGATGAAGATGAAACCTTAAATCTTACACTACTACAACCAAATAGTGAAGAAAGAGAAAATACATTGTCTGTTGAAAAAATTCAGGACGACTCTCAAGAAGACATATCAGGTAATTATGTCAAAGTATTGTAAAATATATTTGCCATTATTATAAGATTTTTTTGTGATCCAAGCGCTAGTATTTATTTTATCGGAATGTTCTTGCTATGATGATCTTATAGTTTTTGTATTATCTTAATAACATGTAATAATAATAATAATAATAATAATAATAATAATAATAGTGAATTATGCCAGACAATATGGTGTATTAGTTACTATTAAATCAAATTAGTGTAAACTTTAATACTATCATTAATTATTAGTTTAATAGTATTTTAATTTAGCTATTTTATATTCACTATTAGTGTCACGACCATATTACAATAGTAAAGTGAGCTCACACACTTCACGTGTGAGCTAGATTATAGTTTGTACACATTTGGAAGTATGTTTATTTTCTTCATAGTCATCGATCAAGTCCCTCCTAACTGTAACGTAACAGGAGTTATAATGTTCCAGTTTCGGAGGCTTAAAATCTCTTTTGGCTACCATCTAGAGTGCCAAATTAATAATGTTCTGGAGTTTCGAAGTTTGTTTATGAAAGGAAATTAAACACTAGTTAAAACGGTCCCGGTTAGTTTGGGATTCATGTTATGGGAAGACATATAAGTCCCCGTTTATACAGGTGCCTGCCAGTTAAATCCAATAAAATAATATACAAATCTATTGCAGCAAGTAGAAATTAGATTTACAATGCAAACTATAAAAAGGTCAAAATATGGAAAGCTACTTTTGTGTGCATACTAAATTATAATCAGAAGGTTACAATAAAATTATATTATTACAGAATCAAAACTAAGGGAAACTTATTCACAAAGTATTAGTGTGTATAAGAAATGTATTAATTATTTTATTTCTAAAATGTAGAAACAATTTTTTTTTTTTTTGCAGTCAATATGAGCCACAAATATCTAACAATATTTGACAATGGTGGCTGTGCACTTGAAGGTAAAAGTGGTGTATTATCATCGACCACAGCTTTCATAAAATCCCACATGTCATCTTTAAATCCATCTGAAAACATTTCAGGTAATATTTAAAATGGAAACATTACTTGAAAACATTTCAGCTAAGTTAATATTGAATAATAAACTATATGGCTTTATATAATTCTAGCTAAGCAAATAGTATATTATGATTATTTTTTATTTCAGAAAATATTGGAGAAAATGCGCTCTCAAGACAAGAAACAACACTTGAAGATTGTGCAGTGTACTACTTTGCCAGATATACTGCGAAAAAATGTTTGAATAAGTTTAATTGTGCCACTTGTGCGAGCACGCTAAAAAATGAGAATTGTGATATGATGTACAACTGTCAAGCTGTGACATACTTCAGAACTTTTTTTTTGCAAAAGAAAACTGACCAGGAAAGCATGAAAATAGGCAATTTAACTGGAGCATCTGAAAGCTTGTGGGAAGTAACAAAGACGCAATTACAAGCGTTTATATATTTATGACACGATTTGCCACGAAAAAAAATATCGTTGTTGATGGAAAATCATTTGATAAAAATAACAAACTATAACCATCCAATGTGGTTCAGTACGTGTTGGGAACACAGAACATTTATTCTTCGGATATTAATAAGAACCCAGATTTACAACGGTTTGAAGTGGACCTCGAGGCAGCAAAGGGACGCTAAAAGGAATGTTTATTTTGGTAATATTAAGGAACATGTGCAAGTGAAGAAACTTCGAAATAAGTAAAAAGAGATCAGAACACTTGATTTCATTTCATTACTAGTGGGCCTACATCTAGATAATGTGTATATAATTTTAATCAAAATCGTTAGAACCGATTTTGAGAAAATTGATTTTTTTTTTTTTCACCTTTTATTAAACTACTCTTAATTTTCTGTCTAAACAGACACACAGAGAGGCGGCATTGCAAAGACCACTTTTTAGGATTTGGGTGATCATGAGACGTTGACATCCATCAACATTTCAGGGTGGATTTTTTTAATGTCACAATACTTTACCTTTAGTGTTCGAAAAGTTAAAATATACACCCACACACACACATATATATATATATAAAATATGTGTGTGTGTGTGTGTGTGTGTGTGTATAGCTTGAAAGTTATATTGGCTTTATAAAAATGTGATTCTAATAATATATTTGTATTATAAATAGATCTACATATTTGTAATGATAAGTAATTTCATATCTAGAATAGTTTCGGAGATATGATAAAAATGATAATTTATGCATCACGCCGAAGCCCTTAAAATTATTTTGCCGAAATATTGAGAGTAGCCATTTTGTTTGAAATATTTATAAATGTTTATAAATAAAATTTAATCAAAATCGGTATAGCCGATTTTGAGAAAATCGACTATCTCTTTTTGTCCTTAAGTAAACTACCCTTAACTTTAGGGTTGGATAACCAATTCCAAAAACTCCTCGGGGCAACCCTAGGAAAACCTTAGATACAGAGTTTTAGTTCGATCTGTAAAATAGTTTGGGCTCAAGTTGGAGGTACAGACAGACAGACAGATAGATAGACATACGGAAATTCAAAAACCACTTTTTCGGATTTGGGGGGGGTCATGAAACGTAGAGATTCATCAAAATATCTAGTTCAATTCTTTTAACGATTACAATACTTTTTCTACCTGTAAGATAGCGAGAAAGTAAAAATTAATCATTAATGATATCTCAAACTTTTCTGACTTGTTTGTACGTCTGTTTTCAGATATATTTTTTCAAATTTTAGAATTTACTTAGAGATTAAATCGAATATAAAAAACAGGCTATTAATATAACTTTTAATTATTGATACTAACACTAATATAAAACACAAATCTGAGTCACGCGTAATAAACGTCAACTTTGCTTATTCATGTTTGTAAGTGAGGTAAAGTCAGGGCTCAAATCCCTGCTGGGTGTACTGATGGTAATTTTTCCTAAATGGTTTACCCACTATTCCGCGCAAACTCATAATTCATATTCCAATTCTCATAATTTTATCTTCCTCATACCTACCTTCTATGTGCTATTAAATGCTGAAAGCATTGACTGGCGTGAAGATACAATGAAAAAACACTACTAGAGGTTACTCTAATTACTTGAAAAACATATTTTAGACAGTTATAATGCATCATATTCAAATATAGCAACAAATGTACATTTTTGTATAATTATAATTAATTTTAAACTTGAATTAACACTTTTAAGATACATAGTATACTTACTATATTGACTGATAGTATAAAATGAGAGACTCCTTTAGCACACTTGCTCAAAAACTATTAATTATTAACATTTTATATATATAGTTTAAACCTTTTTTAAAGGGTGTTGAACTAAAAGTTTAGTATCTTTTAATTAAATAAAAGTAAACAGATATACTTTTGATTTTTTACACTTAACGAGAAAAAGGGGCATTATTAGTTCATAAAAACCATTGAAATAGCTGTCATATTTTATGATTCAGTTGTATTTATGATAAAATGCCCTTCTCTCACTAAGCGTTTGCTTAAAATCAGTGGCGCACCCAAGGGGGAGAGGGGGGGGGGGGTAAACAGGGCACCGTCCCCCATGACCCTTAATAATTTCAATAAAAACATAAATCATATACTGTATAACTAAAACATAAGACACAGAAGATAAGTCGGATACATAGACTCCATTTTAAGACTTGGTTTAAAACTTTATATTCAAAACACACACACACACATACACATATTAAAAGTGCCACTTATATTCTCATTTGAAAAAAGCACAACCATAATAGCTTCCATACATTGTATACAAGAAAATGTACATAGCTAGTAGCCACCATTCTGGTAATTAAGTTCGTTTTAGTTTTTAAGGTTCTTAACACAAGATATGGGTTATTACACCGAGGACCTCGCTTATAAAGACTTCAGAATCACTCGCACCCCACCCAATTTCGGTTAAAGTTAATACTGAAGTACTTCGAACTGACAAAGCTACCAGAGTGTGTTATTCAACACATTAATGTATATTGACTTAGACCAGGGGCTCTCACATTTTAGACCGAAGAAGCCTTTGTACCAGAAAAAATAAATGTTCGAACTCTCATAAAAATGTTTACCCTAGTATTATGAACATTCATTAAATACATTTAAATCTCACAAGTCTTTTATAACTTAATACTTGAATAAATATAAAAGAAAAACTACACTTCCCCACCACTTTGTGCAAAAAGTTCACAATGAAAAATGCAAAATCTAAATCAATATATATTTATTTAATAGTGGCTTGTGTGGCATAAATAATTTATTTAGATTTAAATAAAAAAAACCTGGCAATCCTAGTTACTGATGCTATTTTATAGTGTGAAAAACTAAATAACATTATAAAATTGTCCCACTTAGCCTCAGATAGCTAAGGCGGAGCCCAGTTTGAAAAATGCTACCTTAGAGGCCTCAAACATAACATGTAGCCGATGATTAATTAAAATTTATTTTAAAAATAATAATTAATATCTAATAATAAAATAACAAATTCCTACAAACTTGAATTTTTGGAAAATTTAAAAAATCCTATACACACCTGGAAGCTATTATTAGCTATTTATAAAGAGCAGATGTTTTCAAAATGGTTCTAGAGTTCTAAATAAAACCATCTTTTAAAGCTATACATTTTCCTCCTCCCTTATTCATAAACCAATAAGCAGTGTATACATTTAACAGATTTGAGTGCTTTTTATTATAACTACCTACTATAAACTAAAAAAATTGTCATTTACAGAAACTATGTTATTTAATAGTTGCCTTTAGTTTTCATGAGAAGAACTATAGAGGTAATTAATACTAATGCATCTTCCAGAGTTTAGGTGGTGGTGACGCCAAAACCCTCTTTTTTCCGGCTATGGCCTTGATTGTATGCCCTACCTAAAGTAAATTCCTGAGTGAGTCATTGGGTGGAATACATACACACACACAAACACATATATAATATTATTTTTTCAAACATTATAGATACTATCTTTAGATTAGAAATAAAATCAAAATGTAGTAAAAGTTAATAAAATTATGTCCATTCTTAAAAGTGTAACTTATGCTTTGTTTATGCATACCTTCTTCTATCTTGTCATTGTACAAATTTTAGGTAGGGTCCTCACTTGAATGGATGATATAGACCACAGAAAGAAACGTATACCACTTTAAAAACTCTTGTTCTTATAGTATCTAAACTTTTTTCTAATTTTTTTACTGTGCATCAAAAATGCCCAAAAATATTCAAGTTTGTCTTAATTTATATTATTAATTTGTTAAGCTGGATATTTCTGTCCTCCAAATGGTGCTCTAAGGCAACACAAACCACATAAACCTGAAGGGGTTTAGCTAAATTCTATAGTAGATCACTCAAGTTGGCTTCCATTCCACCCCCTCAAATTACGTATGTAAATATACCACCATTTGGCACTTATTTTGTTTTCTAGTCAAAGACCATTGTTATGGGAGGGAGGGGTGTGAGAAAGCAGGTTATGTTAGTTCCCATCCTCAATTAATTTTTTATTTTTTATAATGTAAATATTAAAATTCTCTTTAGCACCAAGCCCCATAATATGTTTGCAAGGAAAAAATATATAAAAGTGGTGGGGGTAAGGTTGAGCGTAGCCTTCTCCCTTACAAATACACATTTACAATTTGTCTTCTTTTAATGTCAATGTAAATGTCTTGTATAGAACCTAATTATGGCGTTTTGCACCGTAATAGCTTTTAAATAACAAATATTTAATATTAAAAATGTTGAGGAGGCAAAGTTAGCGGATCCTCCCACCCCCACCCGATAATTTTTGATTTTCCTATGCAAATAAATATGTATAATTTTTAAAAATGTTCACCCAATAATGGCGTTTAGTCAAAATAATAATAATATAATAATGTCTGTGAGATGCATGAACCTAAAAAGTAGAAACATTATATTATTTTTAATTTTTTGTTGTTGAGCTGTTTTTCATGTAACTAGGACGTATTCCACGACCTAACAGTTTTACAAGAAAAAATATGCATTATGAAAAAAATTTGAAGCGCTAATGCAATAAAAAAAAATTGTTTTTCTCGTATATTTATTATACAGACAAGCTATCCTGACAACAAAACCTAGCCCACCATGCGTCTACCAATGATTATTAAAGAAAAGGTTGAGTTTGGTTGGTAAATATTGAAGTACAGAAAATTTTCACATTTCTTCATGACCTATAAAGCTGAAATTTGGAGCAATTATAGATGAATCATTCAAAATGTGTGTGAGAATCTGTAAACTAAAAAATTATAGCCTTCATCACATCAGTGTTTCTCAAACTCAAACCAGTCGAAGGTCCAGATTCACAAACTCGAGGCGTGTTGAGGGCCACGGAATGTACAAACATGTTTGCTTAAATATATTCTATAGGTAATTTGTTTTTGTAGCGCATCTTACTAGCCATCCTGACTAAGCATATTTTAATAATGCTAGTAAGTAAGGGATGAGGAACATAATGTGGAGGAAATGTAACTGCATTTAATAAAAGGGAATGTGGGAGACCATAAATAGGAAAAATCCACCCTCTGTACATCCAAATGTAATTCGAGCCCCGTCTTCCCCGACATCAGCTAACTAGATTATAATAATTTGAAGTTTAATCCGCGTGCCCACCGATGTATCTCTATAATAGCTATTTGATGTTATGTATTTAAAATATTACATAACTTATATTTTATGGATGTTAAAAACGGTGACCTGGTGGTCTAGGGGTAAGGTGTCAGACTTCTGTGCTGGAGGTCCGGGGCTCAATCCTCGGTCCCGGCACGGATTTATCTGATTGCCAAACCCTTCCTTCACCTCTGACAAGGCGTGTATTAATCACAACTTGTGAATGTGAGGAATGCCTCCCACCGTGGTTCGGATCCCACGTTAAACTGTAGGTCCTCCATTTCATCTCACAATCACCCTACCATTACACATTAGCGTAAGTGCGTATAACCTGAACGGGTAGTAAGACGCGGTGCTAATAATAATAATAATAATAATAATAATAATAATAATAATCTAGATGTTAATATGGGTTAGAGAATCATTCAATGCAGTATTTATTAAAATATGTAAACAAAAATCCCCACAATACACTATTTAAAAAGTGATCAAAAATAGCGCAATTTGAAATGGTTTAAGTGTTTTATATCAATATTATATTCACACTAAAATTAAACTATTATTGTGTGTGTGACTGTGTATGTGTATATGGGTGTAACTGCAGGTCAAATACTTAAAGAGTTTTGCAGACAAGCGGGCCAGTTAGATATGATCCGCGGGCCGTGAGTTTGAGAATCCCTGCCTACGTATACCGTGCATGGCTAATATTGTGAACTCAAAAAGCAATCTTAAAAAAAATATTAATTTGAGCACCTAGCTTAAGATAGAAATGGTTTTGTATTAATATAATTGTGATAGTTATATTAATAAATAAATCTTTGTATTTGAACTAAATGAACGTAAAAATGGTCATTTATATAATTAGTAAAGATTTATTTTCCCTAGAGCCTAATAAACTAAGAAAATAAGCATCAGTTGGTTTGAATGCAATTTTATTGAATGACAGGTAAACGACCCCTAAAACCCATTAGGGTTAGTTTATACCATGAGAAAACAGACCTTGTCAGTTTTCTCAACCCCCCTAATTCTTACCCCCCCCCCCTTTTACAAAAGAAGTATTCCTCTCTTCTTTTAGACAAAGAGGGAGAGAGTAATATTCAAAGAGTAACATAACTGAACGTCAGGATGCGCCACTCTCGTACTAGCGCTTTCTCTCGGCGAGATATTTAACTAGTGAAATAATTTGGATAGGCCGCGTAGAGTTTTTCCCTATACTTCGATACTTCTATAGTAGTATATACTTTCAACGGTATGCCCTGTAAAACACTTCCTTACTCCCTTATACTTCAAGGACACTTCTCTTCTCCCTGGCAGGTCTACTATCACCTTTCGCCTCAATCACGCTTCCAAGATATTTTACACTCTGTATTCTTCAGGAAAACTTCCTCAGTTCATTTCTCTACTTCCTTCTTCCTTCTCCCCCCATATCATCAAGTTATCAGCAAACATCATGGCTTTCATTCTTTCCTCCCTGAGTATTCCTGCCACTTTGTTCATGATACTTACCATCAGCTGTTGTATGGCAAAGATCAAGGCTATTGTAGACCTCTTGTATTGCAAATGTAATCTTATAGACATCATGTACATGTATGAAATAATGTTATAAAATTTGATTGAGTAGCTTAAAATTAAAATTAAAGATGGGTCCTTTAAATATTCTAACTCTATAATATTCGAGATTTAAATTAAATTTCAAATTTGAGATTTTGTTTGAATAGTAGCTAGTTTTAGAGATATCATTGAACCTACCAGAAGTCCAAAGTAATTATATGGAAAACCTAACTATCACAATATTAATTTATCACTTAAAATGGACAACACCAGAATAAGGGGAATAAAAATCTTAACAATGTGAGAAAGTGAGCCTCTTATTCTTGTCTTGTATCGTAAGATTTGTAGGTAAAATGAAGATTTTAACCTGAGAAAAAGTGGATTCAACCCACTTTTAATAATCTAAAAATAATTTATAATCAAACATTCAATTCAACTCTTTACCAAAGTCATAAAATTTTATCTAAAATTTGGTTGATAGGTTTAACCTGTAATTCACTTGGTCCAAAGCATCATCACAGCTCTAAAAAAAAACCATCAGATTCAATGTGTCCCTCAAGTTAGTGGCTTTACAAATTGAGCATTGACTTGTGTTTGAATTTATGGTAAAAACATCCAATTTTTAAGTTTTCATGTTAATAGTTTTGTGAATTTTCAAGAACATATAAAAGAATGTGTAAAAATTATTATAAAATTGTATTTATATGCAACCCAGGGGTTCCGAAACTGTGCGTCGCAACCATCACAGACATAAGGAAAAACTAAAACTTAAAATGTATAGTGAAATGCAAAATGCAAATTTTCAACACGTGTACTCGTACATATTTAAAATAAATTGTATGGTGCACCGCGCTGACTTTCTCTTCCTTTTATCTTAAAATATATATTTACAAAAACTTGCACTTAAGATTAGATTTGGAAATCCACTATTTTATAAATCCAAATCTTTAATTTACCTTCGAATCCCAAACTAAAAACTTGGAAAAATTAATGAACATAAAAAAATATAATATAAAATACAAATAGTAACTAAGTGTTAATTTACTGGTCTGAGGCCTGGTCGTTGAGCTAAGCTTATAATTATTATTGGTTCTGAGCCACCAATGAGCACACTACAGCTCTAAAATTTCACTTGACTTTTTTTTAAGGATTTGAGTTTTGAATTGGAAATTTTCTTGAATACTCAAAACTCGAGCATCTATAAATATTCAAGGGCTCATCCCTAGTTATGAAACACATTTTCACATTTTTTTTAAAGATTCTGAACTGTTATGTACACACTGTTTACACTAAAAGGTGTGATTATTACTTTGATTGATTGGCCATGACCTGTTTTCTTGCGGCCCGCCAGTTTCAACAGTGTTTTAAATAAATAATATAAAAAAGAGTAAACCGAGCTGTATTATAAAAAAAAAGTCAAGAAGAAAATAAAAGACTTTGTAATATAACTAATTAGGCTAAATTAGTACATCAATAATACTACTATAGTGTACATGTATACTAGTTCAAAGTAGTTTTAAAAAGTAAAGGTGTTACTAACATTATAATTACGATTGCTTGTGGGGAAGTATATTTGCTGCTTTGTGCAGATTGGTATGCAAGTCATAAAAGGTTGGATCACAAAACTTATACCGTAGTGGAACCAAGCAAGAAGGTTAACTTGTTATCTTGCAGGGTAAATTGAGAGTACAATTATAATGTTCACACGACAACAACTCGTAGTAATTGAACTATGCACAGTAAGAAATTTGATTCATCTGCTTAGAACAAAATAATTTTTAGCACCATATTTGATGTCGGATAAAGAGACCAATGGCCATACAACCGCTAATGCAGGTTTGTTTTTAAGGCACATTGGGTTAGGTTCTCGGGGAGGCTAAAATCATACACACACAGTGAAAGTTGTTTTTCCTAAATGGTTTGGATATTCCATAATTGTAAAAAAATATGCATGTGGCTCAAACGAGTAATAAGATATGCAAGGGAAATAAATCTCATAGGTGAAAGCTAGTTAAAATTAGTTTTTCAGGTATAAGGGTGGACTGGCAGGTCCCGAGTGGCCCGGGACTACAAATATGACGTCCCTTGACAAACATTCATGAATACCACTGAAGCTAAGTAAGTGGTAAGGTGAAGTATTCATATTTTGACTAGCAGATAATTTAGTTCAGAGGCCATTCCAGCAATATCTATCAAGATTAAATTTGAAAAATGATTCTGCACCCGCTACTTGTGCAGATTAAATAGCTAGTAAGAGTCAGTATTCAATAAACAAATGCTTATACTTTTAGTGTGAGAAATTGTTTACAAACAACATTAAGAAACAAAGAGATGGTTTTTACATTTAATGCCATCTTATATCTTCACACACTGTATTTTAGGCACCCTCTGACTTAACTCACTGGACATTTTAAATAAAATGTAATTAAAAATAATCCTTTAGAAATGAATTTATAGCTTTATCTTGGTTTGAAGTAGTTGCAGCGGCAAACCAGCCCACTGGGATATCTTCTGGCAGTCAAATCCACCAATGTTGAAGTTTCACAGACTTTAGTAGTATGCCTAGGATTCTGATAATATGTTGTATTCTGATCAAACAGGCTCATAAATATCACCCTAAGGTCATGTTTGGTGGAATACATTTGGTTTTGTTATGTCAAAACGCTGGTTTTATTAGGTTTTTTTTACATAATTTTACAATATATTGTTCTGCTTAGAACTGAATTTACAAAAATATACATACATAACAAAAATAAGGTTAGTAAAAAACATGACATGGTAATTTGTCTTACCAGATAATCTCTTGATGGCATACATATGTTCAGTATGGAAAAATAAATATAACGACATGGCTATCTGCATTAGCATTCAATCCCTTAATATGGTACTTATGTAATATAAAATATATAAAACTAAAATATTACAAGAAATATTATTATTATTTAGTAACACTGGTTAACTTTGTTAAAGTAATATTAGTGGCATAACACTAAAGGAATATATGAAAACAGTGTAGAAACACTAAAATCTGACTTGTAAGTGATGGAGAAGGAAGCCAACCTGAAAGGAAAGTTAGATTAGGCCTGGATAGAAACAAAGAAACCTCTTTTCACTTCTTTAAACACACTTTCCACCTTTTCATCACTATTCTTCTTGACACACATTTATATACAGTGAAGCTCTAAATAGTGGACATCTTCCAAGATTTAAAAAAAAAGTCCGTTATTAAGGTTTCTGTGATTTGGAAAAATATTTATTTAAAAAAAAAATCATTGCTTGAACACAGTTTAATCTATATGAACTTATAAACAAAAAATATTAATTACAACAATCTAATTACTGCATTGTGCGATATTGTAGGTAGGATAATTATGACTAATGACTATTGTTTGTAGCTTACTGTACATATTGCATAATATACAGAACAAGACACAAACAAAATGTGGAACAGTATACCTTATGTACTGTATGTTTGCACATGAGCACAGACTAACATGATGGAACAACCCCTGCTGATGGCTTGTAAGGGGTGGGCGGTAGAGATGGGCTAAACAGTGATTTTATGATATCAGTGACTACAGTGACTGTGATTTTAAAATATCGGTGATTTATACCAGTGATTTTTCACTATGAATGGCATTCACAATGTCTTGATGGACCGATATATTTCTACTTTCACAGTTTGTTGCAAGGTAACTAGTAGGTCGATATTTGGTCTGTCACCATGTTCTACGATATATGTAAATAATTATATTACTATAGTATTACTATCCATAGCCAATAGCCATGTGTGTATAAATATTGAAATAATTTAAAATAGAAACCCTATTACACAATAATTAAGCATCTTGTAAGTGGACACTGGCTACATCTTAACATAAAAAATATTTATATAATGTACAAACACACTAAGCTTACCTCTGTAGCAGTCACCAGTCTATTTTCATGATGTGGCACAGGCAAAGCTACTGTTGGGTGCTTATTTTGGATGTGCTTTCTCAAATTGCTAGTCTAATTACTAGTACTTCCTGAGGAAGTTGCTATAATAGCATCGAAATATTGAAGTTGTGTAAATATGTGTCAGTGTTTTTACTTTTATTTGTGCTCTACCATTTTCCTAATATTCTATCATTTTATTTATTACTAAATGTTTTTGCTCAATGCACTTTTTTCATACATATCAAATTGCTAACATAAATTTTATAGGACAGTCTTTGTTTATACATATCACACTTTGCAAACTCTCTATCTATTACAGTAAAAAAATTCCACGTCTCACTTCTTTTGCGTTTGATGTCATTCCCACTCATTAAAAAAAAATCTTGTCTACAAAGT
This sequence comes from Timema podura, assembly GCA_033556935.1. Classification (NCBI taxonomy): domain Eukaryota; kingdom Metazoa; phylum Arthropoda; class Insecta; order Phasmatodea; family Timematidae; genus Timema; species Timema podura. The sequence continues at coordinate 33,277,282 of JAVRXN010000009.1, forward strand.
ACAAATAATGTGTATTCTTGTTTAAATAGAAGTCTACATTCTCGTCATTAAATAATTACCCATATCGTTGCTAAACTGAAATATATTCACTTTTTGAATCAACGGTGAAAGAACAACAATTACTTTAAGAACGAATAATATACTTTAGATTGAAAATGTAAATTACCATATGTTTATTTCGGTTGCAGTTTATCAAAGCAAAGACCGCCACTGTTCGCACCTGCTGGTCACCATATCATCAACAGAATGAAGTGTGAACGTGAACTGATATTTTGTCAATAATGGTCAAAGCTAGTATTTAGCTGCTGTCCGAGTAAGCGAGTACAATCGAGTATCAAGTATAGAGTATTTCTGAGTACTGGGTATTTACTCGAATAGTCCCATGACACTTGGTTGTTGGTTGGAGCTTGAAAGGAAAACTAATTACTCGGGTGTTTGGCGGCTTGCAATGAAATTCAATACTTAAGTTAAGCTCTTTCTGTCAGCATTGACATTGACCTTATTGACATCCAACTACCTAACATTCAGATTTCATCTGGGTTTCATGTTGTCTGACTAATATACAGTCAATACAAAAGTATACGTTTTAAGAAGTTTCATACAGTTGAAAAAAAGAGAAAGCAAAAAAGTTATTTAATAATTTATAGTGAAATGTTATGCAATTCAGGCAAAATTAGTGGTTTAACAAACATTATGTTAAACTTGGGTACCAATATTAAAGCTTATTTGACATACTATGAGAAACTCTTGTTATTGTGTAATTTATTTAGTGATTTGTTTTACTACAGTTAAAATTTATGATATTAAAAATGAACATAACATAATGGTGATTGGTTTAGAAAATGTTGTTTGGAATGCAGGTCATGTATTATATTATTGTAGTGTTATTTTATTTTAAATATCGTACATCTAATAGTAGATGAACTATAAATCTATTAGAAGCAAATAAACTAATTTAAATATAAAGTAATAAAACTGATAACCACAGCACTGAGACTTAGCATTAAATTATGCTAGAAAATATTTAATCAATTATTATATACACACACTTTAGATTAGACTATAGGATGATTAGGATCATCAACTCATAGTAAATATTAAAGTTTATTTATATTTTTCTATTTTGTTACTTATTTTAATTTATTATTTGCAATTTTGGGGATAGGATCACAGAAAAAAAGAATACATGATTTTTTCGTAGCCTACTTTTAAAAAGAATTTGAAATATGATTTTCTCAGTAAGCTCACTTTTTGATTTTGTTTTTAACAAATATTTTGTATTGAAAATGCATGTGAATGAAACATTTAAAGTCATTTATATGTATCAATATGATCATGTTTTTGAAAAATGGGCTCTACGAGATCAAGTGTTTTAAATAGAAATAACACATAAAACATACCAGTCAATAAGGTTAATTCTCAATTAGCTGGTGGAAAATAAAAAACAAAAGAATAACAAGGATCACGAAGTGTGTATTTAGTATCTACTCGGTGTCTAGAAGAAGTAATACTAGCTCCGTAGCTCAAGTAACTGTTTCCATCTGATGCGAGTATCTCCGATCACTGATATCTCAATCACCATTATTTTTGAGATCGAGTAACTGGGAGTAGCGGTGATCAAATGGTATCGGTGAAAAAATCAAAGTCAGTAATATATCACCCATCTCTAGTGGGAAGTATGGACAGTTGTCATTACTACTTAGGCTATAGGGGGCTGGCAGGACTGCTCACACTTAGAGCGAGGCAATGGCATTCCTGACATTCCATTTGTAAAATACTGTATTTGTGTAGGAAAAATAGTGATGCAAAAATGTAAATCTGGAGAATGTATGAAGAGATAATTTCAATTGTTTTCTATAGTGGCCTAACCTAACTCCTTTCAGGTTAGTTTCCTTCACTATCACTTATATTGAATTATTGTACTGTGTTTCCTCGCCATTCATACATTTCTAAGTCATAGGCAATTATTCTATAGTATAGGTATAGTAAAAACTCATGTAACACATAAGTAACATAAAAATATAGTTAAATAATTGGTGAGTGATTTATAACAGTAATATGTCATTAAGCAGAAATATTTATTAAATTAATAGCATCTGTATCTCAAAATAAATAATAGTTTTTGTAGCATCATATAAGCCATAATTTATATTATACCCTATCAATAACTATTTATATTGTATATTGGTGATTTTATTTTTCTATTCATATTGTTACTTTCTCAATAAACATTTAACATTATTTTTATTAAAGCATTTTATGGTTGAAAAATGTTTCCAATAGTATTTTTCTTCTATAAACACTATATAATCTTTGTCGACATATTCATACTAAATATTACACATTACAATTTACAAACATGTACAAAATATGATCTAAAAACAACAACATTTTCTTCCAAATTGTATAGTCTGTTCAAATGACATATTAAATATTAGTGTTGTCTGCAGGGTGGATAACATCGCATCTGCCCATAGCTTATAGGTGCAGGTAGCTTTTTGAGTTCATTCGTTAGGAAAATTCCCTGTTGGTTGGAATGCTATGTTTCAATATGTCATCCTTCACATCACTGCTCTTCCACCTGGTGAAAACAACCTAAAAATGGTAAAAAGAATCATCATAGTCATAAATCAATGACTTTTTACTATCTTTGGTAACAAGAGTTTTATTTTATTTTAGTTATTTGCCTTATTTACGCCATGAAAAGAGCATTTCTAACAGCTAACAACTCTATCCATCTATTCAAACCTCCATCCAGTGGTAGCAGTATGGCAATCTGTTATCTTACAGCTCGGAAAGTTTCAGTTATATTTAAACTTTTTCAATTATGCAACTTCAAATTTTTTTCTCTGAGTTGTTTTGTGTTTTTATTTCTTTTCTTATAAGAAAGAGATAATTGTATTATATTTGTAAGAAGGTACAGGAAAAGTGGATAGAAACATATAAAAGGGACGAACACAATATGGCTTTTACAATGAAAAGAAGAACAAAGTTCACAGTTTACATTGTTGCCATTGGACAAAGAAGTAATGGTTGCCTCTTGAAGAAAATTGATCGTTACTGCTCAATCTCCCAACCTAGGTTTCATTCTATCGGAAATCAGGGAGGAGTTTGAAACAAGCAACGCAACTTCCTAAAAGAGGAAACAAAAGAAATAAAAAAAAGGGAGGCAACCATTACCTCTTTGTCCAATGGCAATGTAAAGTGTGAACTGTGTTCTTCTTTTCATTGTAAAAGCCATAGTGTCATACCTTTAATATGTTTTTAACCACCTTTCCTATAGGTTTTTCTTATAGAGGTATATTGATATAAGAAAGAGAAATATTTCCAAAAGTTAAAAATAATGTTTAATTGTGAAAGTGTGAAGAAACTAAGAGATACATTTATTTATTTGCTATCAAGGCCTTTCAGGTTGGCTTCCTTCCCTATCATTTACGTTATTATACTGTGCTTTCATTTGGTATGTATGTATGTATTTCCAAGTCATTAAGCAACTATTCCTTATAAAGTAAGTCATAATTAGCCAAATTATATTAATTACACTTGGACACAGGAATTTCTTGAGACCTTTAGTTGGGTGTGCAAAAGCACGAAATTGATTCTAATGTTATTTTTCAACTAAAGATAATTAACTCTATATTTCCTTACTTTTCCTAAATAAGTTCTGCAACAAACTCTGGTTGTCCATCTTTGTTTATGGTGAGTGCTGTTCTCGGCCTGAAGGGGTCTGTGCCGCTCTCTGTCGTACCTAGTGGCACCTGGAATGTGGACCCTTGAAAACCCATTGATGCTTCGTACATCTAGAATTTTACAGTAATAGGTCAGCAAAGAAAGTGTGTCGCACAATGGGTTTCCAAAAAAGTTGTATTGACATTTTTTGCAAATATCTTAACATTGTTCATATAAACTAGGATGGGCTATCGAATCCTTAAGGTTATTCGAGGATTAAAGAAAATTTTGTATCCACACTCAAATCTTTAAAAAATACATATAATTTAAAAAAAAAATCTTTAAAATCTGTGTTGAAGCCATCTTAATCAATGCAGAGAGATAGTTTTTCTTGTATGATCACCCACGGGAAAGATTCCAAATTTGGTAGTCACATACACAATTCTTGTAAAAATAGAATAATAGTGGCGGCCAACAGGCTGCAGTAAAAAATCTATAAAACAAATGGGAAAAATTGAAGTAAATATAGAAGGTTTGGATTAAATAGTCAAGCTATTATTTTGTTGATTACAGTTATAACCGCATCTAAATATTACTTTCTTTTAATTGAAAAATGGGTCATTCCATGTGAAATCACCTAGTTTTTAAATAAATGGTTGTTGAACCACAAAATAAAACATGGGTTTTTATGAGTACAAATAGAGGTATCTTTGGGTAAAAAGTAAATTTTTTATCTAGTCTGTCTTTTGAGAAATCTGACCTTAAAATCACCAAAACTTAAAACTTTGGTGAAAAAAAAAACCCTGCAAGAAGGGGGATAAACCCAGACTTTAATTCTCCATAGCTGAAAACTCTACTAGCTATAGTTAAAACAGATACATTTTCATCCAGTAGCTCCAACCTCCCATGACCTTAAAAGAACATAAAAAATGTTGATTATAATTATAAATTGGCATATTTCAAGGTAATTTTAGTCACGGGTTATAACATATGTTTTATCATTTCTATACATTTTCTGGAATCCTATAACGTCTTATTTAAAGAAGGGGAACAATGTCCTTTTCTAAAAACCTCTGCATGGCCTCGTTTTTGCCTGTCGCTGAGAAGAGAATTGAGCTTAGATCAAAGATTGTCGCAGATAAAACTAAAATAAAAATTATTTTGAGCTACTTACAGATGTGGTTAAAAAAAATAATATTTAAAATGGTCAAGCATCCACAACTAGGTGATTTCACATGCATTGACACCTAGACCTTTGGTGTATTGAGTCAAAGGTCCTGGGTTTGATTCTTGTGTCATTTTTCAAAAAGAATTGAGTATGAGAAGTTTGACTATTTCATTTCATCAGACATTATGGCTCAAATTCATATTTTTACAATTAGTGTGTCAAGCTCCATCTACTTTTAATTAAAATGAGTCAGAATGGTCGTCATTTCCATTCACTAACATGTAAGCAACTTGTTATTATGTACAGTCATAGGACAGATGTATTGTATGGTAGCATGTGTAAATGAAATAATATTTTGTTATTAAAAAATTACATATTTTTCTACTATCCCAACTAATGCAACTCCAGATAATCAAGTCTATTGTATGTATATAAAACTACATGCTGTCTTTTAAATGCACAACATTTGTTAAGTATTATCCAAGAGTGCAATTATACAACACATTTTGGTTTTATAAAGGAATTTTTTGAGGAAAAAGTACAGTCTATTTTCGGGTGGATTATAAATAATAGATTTTTTGTTTTGTTTGTGAAATTCTTAAGATTTTTTTTCTCGAATTTTCAAGATTCATTTTAAAGGTTCGAGATGAGATAGGGATATATTTTTCTCATTTTAATCTCTAATTTTTTAGCTTCACACACCACTACACTTTGCTAAGTATTGTAAACATGATATTAAAAAAAACAACAGTAGTAACACATAGCATCACCAATTCTATTTCAAGAGTGCTGTATTGTATTCTTGGTGTCCTGGCTATGAGCTGTTTCAAGTCCACTTTAGTCAAGTGATTAGTTTCATTAAGGCATAACAAAAAATCTTCAATTTGAATCATATACTCACATCTCTAGGCACCCCTCTTACAGAGCTGTGGGTGCTATTATTGTGGTGTAGGGCACCCCCTCCTGACAGGGTGGCATAGTCCCCCTGATCATCCCCTCCTAAGGATAGTGCTGCATTCAGGGATCCTCGTCGAGGGGGGTGCTGGATTGTGGCATATGTGTTGTCCACCTACGCAACAGGAAACTTACAATATATCTGATACAATACTAGGTTATTAAGAAGAATGTTTTTGAAAATCATCCTCTGCCAAAGTTTAGATATTAGATTAAATATCCACTAAACCTAGATCCTTGTAATTGAATATACAGTAGAGCCTAGAATAGAAGTTCAAGTTGGGGATACTTCCTTCTACATAGAATGAAAAATGTGCAGGAAAACAATCATGGGGCAAACGGGGGTACTCAATATAGACAGGCACACTTTGACTTATGACAATTTTAAATTACCCTCATGTCCCTAACTTGAGGCTTTTGAATTTCAGATACAACACCTTAGCAACACTACGCTACCACTCACATCAGTGTCCGGTGATTTGTGTGCCCACCTTGTTAGAAATTCAAGGCCTACCCTGTTTATTTTAGTTACAAATGTGTTATTTAAGAAAAATACATATATGATGATTGCAGTTGAATACATGCATTGATAAGTGAAAAAATGCATCGATTCAAGTTGAGCTGAGTTTTGAGTTAAGACAGCTGGTCTGGAATCTAACCTGTCTTAAGGCGATTGGCCCTTTTCATTTGGTGTGGAAATGCAGAGCCGTGGGATCAACATTATCTTCAAGAATTTTTATTGTTTTGCAATTTTCTTTTCGGAAATGGTTTGTTCAAGAATAGAAGCATGTTGATAAAGTTATGCTTTTTATATAAACACCTTCTCTATAATTTTAACAATGATCCGATTAATAAACATCGATACATTATCTTAGAAGGGGTGTTGAAAATATTAACATAAACATTTCACTTGTTCTCGAGAAAACTGATATTTCCAAACGTATGATTTTCCGCAAGACCTGTCCGGTAGCTAGCGCCATCTACGGTTTCTGTGATTCATCTGTTCTTGTTGGCTTGGAAGGATAATTTGGTCAGTTGTGAAGCCACGCCACACTTTTCACCCTCCCACCCACCATCTCACAAAATAGGTTTTAGACTTGTGCTCAACAGGGCCAAGGGCCTTAAGTGTGGGGTATGCCTGTAATTTTTTTGTAAAATTCTAATATTTACAAGTATACATATTATTAAACTATTTTTGTGTTATGTAGTTAAAAATATAATAGGGATAAAATCCCTCAACTCCTTAATGATATTAGATATTCAAGGATTCAAGACAAAAATCCTTAAAAATACTTATTTTTTCAATTTTTCAAGTGAAATTTGTTTTAGAGTTTTAATACTGCTTATTGGTGGTTCAAAACCATTTAGAATTACAGGATGAACTCAACAATCAGGCCCCAGAGCAGTAATTTAACACTTAACTGAATGTATGAATGTTAAATGAATGAATTATAAGAAAGAATGTTAACATTTAGTTACTTGTTGTATTTTCTATTATTCTACTATATTTTATATTTCCTCTTATGTTCATAATTATTGTGAGATTCGGATTAAAGGTTCGAGGTTTAGTATTTGAAGGTAAATTGGAGATTCGGATTCATAAAATAATGGATTGGACCCAACTCAAATGTATATAACAATACTTTATAAACTTAAAATCACTTGATTACTTTAATTTTTTGCAGCTATTCCGATTAGTTCTAGTTTTTGATAATTCAAGATGGTCATGCTCAACTCTAATTATCGAGACTCTATTGTACTTTTATGTTAGTGCCAGTGTTGACTAAGAGTGCCTAATAAAACTAGTGCTATGCTAGAGAATATTTGGGAAGTGTTATTATATATAAAGTGATTGTTTCAATAACCAAACTGGCTGATAATATTCAAAGAGATTTAAACTATGCTATGAATAGTACTGTTATAACAAGTAAAAATAATTATTCAAGTGACCTGAGAGAAGTCAGCACTGTCCCTCCTTTCCAAGTCATTCTGTGGCGCTGTTGTCGTTGTCATTGTTTCTGGCTCGCAGAATACTTGCATGGTCAGTTCTTGTTCTTCATACAATTTCAACTTTCTGAAAAAACAATCATTGGTAAACATCAAATTGATATCTTAAAATGAGTGACCACAATCTTCACACGCTATGTGATGATCCAATGATGTGCCTATCCCACTGTAGGATTTACTTATTAGTTCTATATCTATGGGTGTGGGAAACTGCGACTTGGCTTAGAAATAAATATCAGCTTCTACTTCACATCTAAAATGATCAATTTTATTGTCAACTATTCATTCTGAACTGTTAAATACACTAAAAATGTGACATAATTGAATTGTAAGTTGTGATAATATCTTGATTTATCAGGTTAAAACTAAAGATTACATACCTACAATTGTTTTGGTTGTATTTTTTAAATATCAAAATGAATTATGTGCAAAACATTTTGCAAAAAAAAATTCTTTGTGTACTCAAGAAGAAAAATTAGAAATTAAAAACCTTGGTAGACCGACACCAAATATTGTTCTAGAAAAACTAACAAAACCTAAAAATCATGAGTTTACTAGAAAATTCAACGTATAAACTTACAAAAAATATGCATGGCTATGTGGTTGTAATGTAAAAAATGCATGGTTCTGCTTTTCGGGTTTACTCTTTGGCGATGACTTATCTTGGACGAGTTTAGGTATGACTGATTTGAACCATTTAAGTGATAGAATTAAAAAGCATGAAATATCATTGTTACACAAGAACAATTCTTTAGATTTGGCTGTACTTGGCAAGACCAACATATGATCACAGTTAAATTCTGGCTACAGAAGAACTATCGAGCTTCCCAATGAAAAAGTTACTAACAACAGGTATGTTTTAAATATTTTCGTAAACTGTATTCGATTCTGTGGCGCTTTCAAATGGCCCTTAAGGGTCATTTACGAAATTGATTTGTCTTCTAGCCCTGGAATATTTCATGGAATTGTCAATTTCAGTGCCGAGTTGGACGATGCTTTGAAAAGCATTTAGAAAAAGCTACAGTTTTTAAAGGCACCTCTAGTTCAACTCAGAATGAAATAATTCAATGCATGCTGGATATTTGCCATGAAGAAATTTTAAAAGAAATTAATAATGACAGTTTTTTGACTGCTAGAGCTGATGAAACAACTTATGTCTCATTTACTTTTCAAATGGTAATAATTTACCAGTATATAGTAAATGGAAAACCAGTGGAAATATTTTGGAGCTATGCAAACCCCCCATTTCATGACGGTGCCTCTTTGTCAAATTGTTTCAAAGAGGAAATAGATCAACATGTAGAGAAAGAGCCTCATCAGTTAATAGCACAAGCATATGATGGTGCTTCAGTTATGAGTGAATCTCTCAATGGTGTTCAGGCTAAAATAAAGCAGAGCTATCCTAACCTGCTTATGTCCACTCTCATGCACATCAACTTAATTTAATAATGTCAAATACAGCTTCAATTAATCGCAATGTCCGTATTTTGTTCGCCAGTTTTTCCAATTCCTCTCAGAGAACAGCGATTTTAGATGAAGATGTGGGTAAACGTTTACCACGATCAGCACCTACAAGATGGAACTTTCATTCTCGAAAAGTAAACATAGTTTGCAATTACAGAGAAGAATTTATCAAGTGCATGGATACAAAAGAAACGAGATTACATTAAACATATAGCTACAAGTGAACAGGCTTCTGGTCTGAAGAGAACATTAAAGGATGATGTTTTTATATTTTGGCTAACTTTTTTTCATAAAATAATGCCTCATATGGGATTTATTGTATAACCAGTTGCAAAAAAGGTAAACTGATCCAGTGTTTGTAAAAAACAAAATAGATTGTTTCAGGTATGATATATTAAAAGTGTACATACCATATTTTAGAATAATTGTATTGTGCAGCACCTATTTCTTTGGTCACGAGCCACCAATGAACTTAACAACCAGGCCCAAGACCAGTAATTTATCACTTAACTGAATATATGAATGCTGATTGGATTATAAAGAAGATTGTAACATTAATTAGTTACAATTTTATATTTTTTATTATTCTATTATATTTATATTTATCTTTTGTTCATAATTTTTTCAAGATTCGGGATTTGAAGGTAAATTAGAGATTCAATTCAAAATATGGATTCACAAAATAGTGGATTCAACGCAACTCTAAATATTATATTTGTGTATTTATGTTTGAAAATGAGGAGGTCCCAGTCGCTAAATTATTATATGATATTAATTGAAAAAAAATAAGGAAAGATAAACCAATTTCAAGTGAAAATTGAGTAAAGAAAGCCCATCAAGGTAATGAGGAAAAAATCTTTTCTCTCAATTAGTTTATCTTTATTATTTGGTTTATTTATGACAGGAGTTTTATCAAAAGAAATATTTTACCTATCTATAGCAATAAGGGAGAGAAGAGGACAATAGTTTTCAAAGGAAGTATTACCCTGGGAGGAGACAGAAAAACCACTGATAAATAATACCCTATCTTTACCCAGCCAAGATACAAACCTTGACCTACCTTGGCAATCCATCATATTACGATAGTGACGCCATGAGAGTGTGTGACCACTGGTACATATTTTATTACATAATTTTTATGAACATAGATTTACTACCCATCTTGGTGACCAAAAAATGTTAGGGATGAAGGATATGCACTTGAATTTTAGTCAAGGGAGGGTAGGAAGCCATTTAAATAAAAACGCCACAGTATACCTGTCAGGGATTCAAACCCCAACCTCCCATTTCACAGGTATATTGTGTACATTACCACTGGTGCTGGTATATTACACTATTAACCTTGTTAATGTTGAAGGTCCTTCTGGGACCATTGTGCTCCTGTATATCAGTAAATATGTATAACAATGATACTTACTGCTCTATCCACAAAGGATTTTCTGTTGTATTCAAGTCCTCTAGGACATCTTTCTTTATTAAAGCTTCTTTTTTCTTTAAGTCTGATGGAGGTGTTATGATCCTAAAACACAGTATTAGAGTCAACTAAGGTATTCCAATAGTTTATATTTTAGTAAATTGAACTAAGAGTTTTTTTTCCATCTCACACCCTATCCCTACCTTGAGCTAGTTCTATCTAGTCCCCCTCATTACACCCTATCCCTACCTTGAGCTAGTTATATCCAGTCCACCTCATTACACCCAATCCCTACCTTGAGCTAGTTCTATCTAGTCCCCCTCATTACACCCAATCCCTACCTTGAGCTAGTTCTATCCAGTCCAGTCCACTCCATGACACCCTTTTTCTTTCAGGTCCATTCTAATGTTATCATCCCACCTTCGCCTAGGTCTTCCTAATGGTCTCTTCCCATTGGGTTCTCAGTCATTACCCTGAACATGGTTCTAGAATCTCCCATTCGTGCTGCATGTCCTGCCGACCATAATCTACAAGACTTGATTATCCTAACAATGTATTGTGATGGGTACAGGGTATGTAACTCATCATTAGCTTCATACCCTTTTGGACCAAATATCTTCCTAAACACCTTGTTTTCCAACACCCTAAATATGTTTTCATTATGTGAGGTAAGATACCATGTTTCACAACGTGTTTATTTTATAGACATACAAAAATGTATCAAACAATAAGTTTCAAAAACTTTGATTTTACATTTAGAAAAATTGGCTTTAACAACTACAAAACTTCGCCGGTGAAAACAATGAAGGATAACATCAACATTTATGTTCATATTTTGTCATTTTGTGCTGTTATGCAAATTATAAATCAATGTTCTCATGACAAAAAATGTACAGTAATGGAATTTTTTTGGTGATGTTTACTTGATCAGCCTAGGCCAGAATTTGTTAAATATTTTTCCAATATAAAACAATAAAACATATTCAAACCTAGGTTTGGTTTTGGGAATATTTAATATAATTTGATCTGGCTTCACCTCAGATCGCAAAGTTGAACTTTTCACACCCATATTAAGCAAACTCCAGTACTTACTTGTTTAGGTATTGTGTGGCTATAATATTTTCTCGGTTAGCTATAAATTAATGGGTGCTCACTTGGGCATTTTCAATAATGGATCCATAAAAAAAATTTTTTTTTAGTAATTTAGTGATTCTCAAAATAATACCTTTTAAATTATGTTTAGTATGAGTTTTTAATATAGGTAGTAGGAGTATAAATGTTTACACTTTTGACACTCTTTACATCTTTTAGGCTAATGCGTTAGAGAAATTGAATAGTTAAAAAGCCCACTTCTTCCCCTGTGGACTAGTTTCTTGCCATCCTAGATTAGTGCACTCATTTTTAATATTTGGTTTTATGTTACACATATTTTGAAAAATGATTGAGGCTCACTAGCTTGACTAATTTGTTATGTCCTTAAAACTATGAAGGAGAACAAATATGTTTGAGAGTATAATAAAAGTTTATTTATTTACCAGTGCCTGAGACAGCAACAGACTACTATGAAAGTGATGCAGCCAACAAAAAGAACAATCAGTAGAGCGATGAGCGCTGCCAGAGCAGGGTCGAAAGCTTCCTCGCGCATACCAACAAATGCAGGCTAAACACACAATAATATTAATGAAACACTGCACTGTATTGACTTTTAAGATTAGATTGAGACTGTCAAGCATGGACTATTATCACATAGGCTGCGGATTAATATGCACTAAAATCTGGTAAAATATGCACTTAAAATTGAAGAAATATTCAAGAAAAATGGGAAAATATGCACAGTAAAAAAACAAGGATTACAGTTAAAATTATATGATAGTTTTTAAAACCATATTCTATGATAGCTTATTGATTGTGTTTATGATTAGTGATTACAATATACAACTTGATATTTCTCAAGATATTCAGGAGTGGCACAAATATTTAGAAAATGGATCTTTTTCTTTTCACTCCAATGCCAATATTTGAGGTTTTTTTACACTTTAGTTTTGAATGTGAGTAGCTGTTCACTCGTGTTGAAAAACTTGGAATTTTTTTTCACATTTTACCTAGAATACAATATATGCTGTTACTTATTCTTTTATCATTCAGGCCTAGGAGTCAAACTGTCAGAAAATTTCACTACCAAATTATTACAAAATTTATTTAATGTACTGCATTTTCTCACATAATCACTGCATGGCAGTGGTGTGTTGTGAAGTTTTACCAGGGTAAGCAGCATTAGTTTAAACTGTACCTGTGAAATGTTCACACGCCTCAGTCGAACACTTATTGGTCAAGTATCGAGGAATACATTCCCGTGTGATACATGCAGAGCAGAGCTTATGATGATTGGTCAAATAGGGCCCAAGTGGGCGAGAACATATCACAGGTACAGTTTTAACAATGTCTGATTCCCTTGCAACTCTCCACGACATGCCAATGCTGCTTGGTATATTTATATAATTTTGTCGACTACATTAATTTAACAGGTAACAATGCACTTATTCACAATGTAATGAAAGCTGTGTGAAATGTAACTTTGGAAAAGGTTGATCACAATCGTCCCATGAGTAAATACATGTGTCTTTATGAAGCAAGAATACCCATATAAAACCTACATGTTTTGAATAAACTTGGTAAAATATTATTTTACCATCAGCCGTGAGTGTAAGTTCCTCTTTAACCCACTGTTTAAATATTATACTTTTTACAGTTTTGTTTTTTGGCATATTTGAATATGTAATTCACAACTCATTGAAAGAAATACAATTAAGAATTTTAAAAAAACTCTTTAAAACAACAAATGTACTGTCTTACATTCAGATAAAAACTAATGTGTAACAAAAACTAATAAAATAATCTATTAACACACACTATTATTTGACAGTTTCTTGTAGTAAAGTGAAGGGGGTATGCAAGGATAAAGAAGTGTGGAGAAAGATAATGAGTATGGAATTTGTAGGCCTACAAAGTTGTTTTTTGAGATATATGCATAGTCTCTTACCTACCTCGTAAGGGAATGGAGTGATTGGGTAAGTATGTACGAATGAATGTATGTATGTAAGCACGCACAACAAAAGGCTAACAAAAACCACACACTTGCTCCTGAAATTAATAGATGGTCATGTTGTCTACAATTAAGCTCTACAATTAAGTAGTGTTGAGATGTATAATGTGGCCTGCATGGCTAAATTTTTCCTGAGAATGAATAAATTTTATTTAACATAGTAAAAAAATACTGTATATATGCATATTCACACAAAATATGCACTAACATATGAAATATGCAATAATATGTATGATAAAACTGAGTAGGTTTGTTAGATGTCACATAACATACTTTTTTGTAAAGCTAGCATATCATCATCATCAAAGGATAAAAAAAATTGTATATATGCAAAATCTGCATCCTAATATCAGTCGCCATCAAGTAAACAACAAACAGGTCTCGTTTTACTACTTTTACTCTTATATTTGCTTGGTGGCAAAACAGAATGTGGACAAATTGTAATTAAATAGTAGTTGAAAGTTATGTTGGGGAGTCCATGGTCTGTGTTGTCTAGGGATGTGTGACTATTCAACAGTTAATGACCAGATATTTGAATTGACAGGGCAAGTACAAAGATCAAATTTTAAGCTCTGAATAGTTATTTTGTCCTTCTCTTTAAAGATTTTTTTGGCATCATGTCTTACTACCTGTTTGGGTCATACACATTTCTACTAATTATGTTAATGAAGTATGCGGGGAAAATACCACAGGGGAAGCCAAGAAAGAGATGGGAGGAGCAGATAACAGAAAGTGTTCAAGTGATAGGAGAAGAATGGAAGAAATTAAAGGAGGAATAATGGTGGAAGGATAAAGGAAGATGGAGGCCTTTTACTAAACTGACCCCGCCACAGCTGGAAACAGTTGATGATGATGATGATGTTAGTTGATGATATGAGAGAAGTGAGAATGAAGGTTGAATTTCAGAGGAAGGGAATTCACATTTGTGTGGCTAGAGAGTGGAAAGCCATTAAGGAAAAAGCACCCTCACTACATCCTGCTGAGATTCGAACCTCAATCTCCCTGTCATCGATAATCCAGGCTATCAAGGGTAGCATCATAGATCATACAGCCACAAGAGTGGGTAAAATCTTATTAATTATTCTGACAACTTCTATTATTACTTTTGTTCTATGTTCTTAATATAAAAAGTTTGCCATTCACATGGAAAAATAAATGGTTTGAAAAAAGAAGTAGAAATTAGCTAAGAGAAGAAGATATTAAAACCCCCTAAACAATAAAGTATGTTCAATTAATGAAAAATGACGTGGACATGGGAATCAACCCAGAACTTTTACTTTGTACACCAATGCTCTACCACTGAGCCATCCTGGTTCGTATTGTATACAGGGCCATCCTTCACCAGTTGTTAGTGAAATGTTTCTATAATATGTGGTAAATGGTGAAAGTATCGGCTACTCTGTGAGAGAGAGAGGATTAGAGAGAGAGGAGAGCTATCCATTCACAGTCCATGGTGATTCATAATTGACAGAATACACTATAGTATTATTAATTTGTGTATCACAAACTGGTATGTGATGGCTATTCACAGAATCAGTTTGTGATAAACATGAATTAATAAGGTTATATGTACCTGGAGAATGTTTTGTAAGTTGCAAGAATAGGTTTCAACGAACTTGTATTTGGTGTTAATTACGCTGATATTTTTATATTGGTGAAAATAGGTATAAAGTTTTTTGCTGATTCATTAAATTAGAGATAGAGATTTTAATTCTTATTTCTTTGACAAATTGAATTCCAGTTTGTTTGATTTTAAAGTTGATCTCAGCATTGTGAAACAGTTGAAATTTGAAATAATTAAAATCTTGTGAGTTGTCAATGTGTAACCTTTTCTTCCTTGACTATTACTTATTATCTATCCATAAGCATATTAGAGAAGTTTCTGATTTTTGTTTTTTTGCCACTGTGAGTCTGAAAATTATAAACTAAACAGAGTTTTGTAATTTATCATGTAATTGATGTGAAGTGTTTGGAATGTGAGACATATTTTATGTTGTTAAACTTGGTAAGTCGAGACAGGGGAGAGCGGGATGTATTATAAGGGGAGGAATGAAATTGGTGGAGGTTGTACATGCTCATGTTAGGGCCTGAGTGTTTGAGGAAACATGTAGGTGGGAGAAATACTGTTATGACAACGTAATTGAACTTTATATTTGACAAGTTTAAATAAGTTATACCTCAGTTTTAGCTTATGTGGTGCTGACTGACAGTTCAAAGCTGACTTCTGACAGTCAACATTTAGGTATATACCTAAATTTTGACTGTCAGAAGTGACAACTGCTAAAGACATGTTTTTTGCAGATCATATGGTTCGGCGTAGGGATACATAATTTGGTCTGATAGCTTTTTAAAGCCGTCAGAAGTCAGCTGTGAGCTGTTAGTCAGCACCACATAAACTAAAACTGAGGTATAAAATATTGGAATATGTAAATATTTATTCATATAATTTTTTGTTACATTGAACAATTAAGCTTTAAATATTTATTTCAAAATTACGGTACTTAATAATTACTCCCTCCTCCCTTCCCCCTCTAGAAGAGCTATTTGTAGCACACTCCCACTGTGTATTTTCATGCGGTTTAGTTTGTTCTACATTTTCTATGGTAAGTGCAAAGCATGTTTCTTAACACAAAGAGAGAAAGAAAGACTATTCACCTTCACAACAATACCGCCCCCTTTGCCTCCCTGTCTATCTTAACAGCAATTATTCCTCAAATACAGGTTAGTTTCTGACTTAATGAGAAATCTATAGAGGAAGTCTTGGAAACAACCATAATAAAATGTTACTTCAATATTTGAAACAGGTAAAAAGCATAAAAATTAGAATTTTTGAATTACACAGGATTATTAAAATATAAATAGTGATAATTATATCACATTAAACTTATTAGACTAAAGCTCGATTTCTCTTTACATCAACCCAATAAAGAGCTGACATAATTAAACAATATTATTTTATTGATTGTAACATACCTCACACTTTCACAAGGATACTAAACAAAAGGCCATGCAAATACAACAATAATGATTTCAACATGGCATTATGCCTACTTTAACATAGCACTTATATCCTCAGTATTGGTAGTGTATCCACCGTACCAAAGCTATGCTTAACTCACCACCACATTTTCTATTGCAAATCCAGCGTAGTAATCTTTCAGAAAGTCATAATTTGCATCAATGACTCTTAAGACTTCTGGAATGTCAGTAATTGCTTGACTAGGTCCATCGACCACATGTAAATACATATCACACCTGAAAAATAACCCCACACAAAACATAGAAAACAACACAAGTAAATTAGTATAGATTTGTTATAATCTACAAATAAATTTATTTAAAAAACTGGCTAACTTAATAGGTCCATATATACAAAAGATCACCACCATAATCTATTCTGTGAGACCAAATTACCAAATTATTTAAGCGTAGCACTATTAAATGACACATTGTGAAACAAAACGCAAAGCATGATCACATTAGCTGGCTCATTATGCAAGAGTACTCAACAAAAGGTCATGATGTTATTTTATAACCAACAGTAATTAAGAGTACTTTGAAAATTAATAACAAATATAATTGTATTGAAAGAATCAAGCTATATAACTCTAGTTTCTCTTTAAGTAGAGAAAACATTGATATAAACATAAACATTTTTATCTATTCGAAGGTTTGACTTATAAACATAGCAAAATACATTGAAATACTAGTCTAAAATTAAATCTGATATTTTTGCATAGTGTATTATTTATTTTTATTTTCAAAACCTTATGCTTGCTTTTGTGTTATTTGTATGAATGGTGTTTAGAGTTTTTAACAGTTCTTTATTAGAGGTTAGTTATATTCTGGAAGTGTTTAGTTGATTTAATGTAACTGTGTTTCATAAACTTATTTCAATGTTGTTACTCAGCATGAATAGTTTATGTGGGTCTGAGTATCAATAACCTACAAACAAAGTGTATATACTGTATTAAATTTCTCATTATGATATAATCATTTATTGAAGTTAAACTAAATTCAGCATTAGGTATGTTACAAAGTATAGTAGTGCTCATTTAACTATCAGACACCTTAGTTCAGTCAGTAGTGTGTCTGTCTACTGAGCTAAGGGTCCTGGCTTCAATTTCCGTCATGGCCAAAAAATTTATCACTAATAAAATGTGGATTTACCCCTTTACAGTGATAAATTAACGGTTGGGGACTGGAAGTTGTGTTAAGTTAGATTATAAGGCATATGAAGCTACGACAGGGCTATCAAGTCAGTAGTGGAAAATATATGGCTTGAATAAAAACCTGACCCTGCCCACAGGCTGAAATCTGTAATGGATGTAAAAATGTTACTTAACCTATTCCACTATTACCTATTAGTAGAGCCCCATTAAATTGTTTTGTTTTTAGTTAAATTTCATTTTTTAAATCTCACTTTTCAGTGTTATTACGTGTTTATTCAAAATTACATGTTACCTGAGGTATTTAAGTATTATTTACATACCAAGTTTGTCTGCATATTTCACAATTTTGTAACATAAAGTTGGCTTAAACTACAACAAAATACTAATCAAATTACAGCATGGTCAAAATTTCTGCTTAATTTCTTCTTAATTTCGTGTTTATTTAAAGATATTTTCCAAGCAGTGTTATTTCATTTTAAAGGAGGATTTCGTATAACAAGACAATTTCGTTTAATTTCACTTTTCAAAAACATTTTAAATTATATCTAAAAACTATCAAAAGAAAAAGTATTTTATTCCAGCTTTGTGTGGCACTTTTCGCTTTATTGTGTCTTACCATTTTCATGGGGCTGTACCTATTGGGTACTTTATATCATCTATTGCAACAAGACTTTACTAATAATTACCAGCATAACTATGAGAGGTTTATTGTAACAGAGCATTAATGAACGATGCTGGAGTATACATTATTTGGATAATAATAGAAGTGTGTTTATTAGTATCTTATCTAACCAAATTTTTAGTCCAGCGTCACTCAGATAAGTATGTTGGTTATCCCTTCTAATCCAAACCATAATCAAACAATGAGTGAGTCTACCATCATTTGTCTACATGATACCTGATGTAATCTCCCAGTATCTCCACATACATCAACTTACCAGTCTCTATGGATGTTTCCTCCAGCGTCTACATGACACCTGATGTCAGCTCCCAGCGTCTACATGATACCTGATGTCATCTCCCAGTATCTCCACAGACATCAACTTACCAGTCTCTATGGATGTTTCCTCCAGTGTCTACATGATACCTGATGTAATCTCCCAGTATCTCCACATACATCAACTTACCAGTCTCTATGGATGTTTCCTCCAGCGTCTACATGACACCTGATGTCAGCTCCCAGCGTCTACATGATACCTGATGTCATCTCCCAGTATCTCCACAGACATCAACTTACCAGTCTCTATGGATGTTTCCTCCAGCGTCTACATGATACCTGATGACATCTCCCAGTATCTCCACAGACATCAACTTACCAGTCTCTATGGATGTTTCCTCCAGCGTCTACATGATACCTGATGTCATCTCCCAGTATCTCCACATACATCAACTTACCAGTATCTATGGATGTTTCCTCCAGCGTCTACATGATACCTGATGTCAGCTCCCAGTATCTCCAAATACATCAACTTACCAGTCTCTATGGATGTTTCCTCCAGCGTCTACATGATACCTGATGTCAGCTCCCAGTATCTCCAAATACATCAACTTACCAGTATCTATAGATGTTTCCTCCAGCGTCTACATGATACCTGATGTCATCTCCCAGTATCTCCACATACATCAACTTACCAGTATCTATAGATGTTTCCTCCAGCGTCTACATGATACCTGATGTCATCTCCCAGTATCTCCACATACATCAACTTACCAGTCTCTATGGATGTTTCCTCCAGCGTCTACATGATACCTGATGTCAGCTCCCAGTATCTCCAAATACATCAACTTACCAGTATCTATAGATGTTTCCTCCAGCGTCTACATGATACCTGATGTCATCTCCCAGTATCTCCACATACATCAACTTACCAGTCTCTATGGATGTTTCCTCCAGTGTCTACATGATACCTGATGTCAGCTCCCAGTATATCCAAATACATCAACTTACCAATCTCTATGGATGTTTCCTCCAGCGTCTACATGACACCTGATGTCAGCTCCCAGCGTCTACATGATACCTGATGTCATCTCCCAGTATCTCCACATACATCAACTTACCAGTCTCTATGGATGTTTCCTCCAGCGTCTACATGATACCTGATGACATCTCCCAGTATCTCCACAGACATCAACTTACCAGTCTCTATGGATGTTTCCTCCAGCGTCTACATGACACCTGATGTCAGCTCCCAGCGTCTACATGATACCTGATGTCATCTCCCAGTATCTCCACATACATCAACTTACCAGTATCTATAGATGTTTCCTCCAGCGTCTACATGACACCTGATGTCAGCTCCCAGCGTCTACATGATACCTGATGTCATCTCCCAGTATCTCCACATACATCAACTTACCAGTCTCTATGGATGTTTCCTCCAGCGTCTACATGATACCTGATGACATCTCCCAGTATCTCCACAGACATCAACTTACCAGTCTCTATGGATGTTTCCTCCAGCGTCTACATGATACCTGATGTCATCTCCTAGTATCTCCACAGACATCAACTTACCAGTCTCTATGGATGTTTCCTCCAGCGTCTACATGATACCTGATGTCATCTCCCAGTATCTCCACAAACATCAACTTACCAGTCTCTATGGATGTTTCCTCCAGCGTCTACATGATACCTGATGTCATCTACCACTATCAGACTGTTAGTGACATTGGACAACTCTGCCACAATCATATCTCTCTCTTGGTTCACCTCCTCTGGTGGTCGAGATAGAATCACTCGTATCAGCTGCTGAGGCTCATATATCCATACCTATACAGTATGTATATATTTAAGAACAAGGTCAGATGATTATATGAAATGTCACAATACAACGCCATGAAATTCACACTACCCAAAAGTCACTGGTGTTATTTATATCCACTGGACAAAGTCGACAACATCCCTGAGTAGAGGGCATTATGGATGGGGATCATGTGTTTACAGCGGCACCAAACAAACTGGTCGTCGTCGTCGTACAAAAATAATTAGAGGGATGAAATGGTCAACACAACTTGGACAAACTGCTAGACTAGTTCATTTATTGGAAGACAAAGTGACAGACAGTTTGACAAAATTAAAACAAATAATTGGAAGGTTGGGTAGGTCAAGTGGTTAAGACAACTTTTACCTTTTGTTAAACAAGCTCATTTATAAGAGGACATGCTATAGGCAGTCAATTGGTCGACAGGAGAGAACAAAGTGGCCATCAAATAATTTCAAGATGGAGCAACTTAAGAGTGGGTCCAATTTACACAATGCAAACAAAGTGCTCATAGTGAAAATGTAAATGGAAGATGCAGTTTTCCTTTGTACATCATACTCCATGGTGTGAGCCCACAAGCGAGCTAAACCAACTTAGTGTCCACAGCCCGTTAGCTATTATTGTGCCAACATTTGTGGATATAGGGTGTCATGTGGTCAGCACAATGATCCCTATGGCAGTTAATATCAGTTTTATAAGGTGGTGCTGGTATTTCTTTATTCAAGTAGCATCTCCTTTGTCCTCATGAGACTGAGTTTAATCTTGTTCCAGACACTCTGCTTCACAGATATATTTTGGAAGCGCCAGGAATCGAACTCAGTAGCAAGGAACTCTTGACAACTAGACCACAGATGTAATACAAATACTTGAAAAGATTTGCCACAGCTAAAAACTGCACCTGTTAATATATTTACTTACAGCTTTTTCCACCAAAGTGATCAAAGTTCCTTGCTACACATTCAGAGATCCCGGGTTTGATCCCAGCACTTTAAGAATTTTTCTGTTAAGCAGTTGGTCTAGAACAGGGTCAAACTCAGCCCCGTGAGAACAAATAAAGAGATATTATTGGCTGGAGGGTTTGTTGTGCTGACCACATAGCACCCTTTATCAGCAAGTTTTAGCACTACTGTATAATTGCTAAGGACAACGGTCGCTCGGCCGGTAAAGCTCGACCACCAGCTCACGCCATTAAATTATAATTTGTGTATGTTCATTTTGCAATGTTTATCTTATTATTTCAGTAATTTATGTTATTTGCATGTGATTGTATATTGTTTATTCAGTTCTCTTTGAGGTTGTGGGAAGTGTAGTTTGTCTATTAAAAGAAATTATGGAGTCTGCAATGGTGTGAATCTTGTTAATTTAAAAAAAAAATCCAAGATATATCTTTAATATTACTATGTGTTTGTGTTGTCACAGAGAGATCTAGGACAGAAAATCTACATCATCAACTATACTCTAAAATATAGGTTACTTTATAGTTTATATTTTAATAGAACAACCATAGTGAAACTAAATGTATTTTGTCTGTGAAGGAAAAGTGAAACCACATAACAACATGCCCTTAAGGTGGGGTGCTAGTGAACGTGAGTTTAGGGCAGTATTTTTGAAGTTTTTATAGTATAAACATTTTTTGACCAAAATAAATCAAATATTTCTTCTATAGAAACATATAGTTTAGTTTTCCGCACATGCTAATCTCAACAGTTCTTGAATATCTGTCAAAGGTGTCCTGGAATTTAATGACAACTTTTTCTCTTTATTTAAAAAGTTTGTCACCAAATGCTGCTATGATCATGACATATATTCAAAAACTATTGAGATTATCATGTGCAGAAAACTAAACTCTATGTTTCTATAGAAGAAATATTTGATTTATTTTGGCCAAAAAATGTTTATGCTTTAAAAACTCCAAAATTAATGCACTAAACTCGCGCTCACTATCACCCCACCTTAATGAGGGAGTGTAGAGCCATACTGACAGCGTTTTGAAGTATTTGGTATGCATCCTTCCAAAAATTATATAACTATAAATGGGATAAGTAAATAAAAAAAAATAAGCCCCGAATATTCTTGATCTTAACTATTAATTATGTTTGGTGTTTAACAATGAGGCTCAAGGGCTATCCATAAATTATGGAAGCGTATTGAGGGGAAGGAGGAGAAGATAGAGAGTGAGAGAGATAAGTGCTTGGCGTGACAAAGAGCTACAAGGGAGGGGAGTCAGATAATGTGTAATGCCACATTACAATTTAACGTATTGTGCAGAATTCTGTTTTAAAAAGCCCGAATGCATGCACGTATTTAAACAAACAACTATAGGCTCTACAATTAAAAATACTATTTAAATAAGGGGGGAAGGGGGGATGCGTGATATTGTGATGTAATATTAGAAGGGGGGTTCACAAAATTGTGACAATGTGTAACAAGGAGGGAGAATGGGGGGTAAAAAGATTAGTGTGAGTAGTTCATGAATAGAACCTTAAGTGAAAATTGAACGGAGAAATTCCAACCACACAAAGAGGAAAGAATGAGAGTAAGAATCCAACACATAAATGTGACATCATCTTCCTTTCTTCTGACTGCGCCCACTAACAGCTATTCTATAAATTAGGTTTTTGACTATATGATACATCAATAAATCAACAGATTTTTAAGAAACAATGTGTCAATATAGTCAGCTCTGATAGCCAAAGCTCCCACATAAAACATAAAAAAACCATTAAATACTTTGTTTTAAAGAGAATATTTCTAATTAATCCCCAAAATATATATTTAAAAATTCAAAAAGAAATTATCTTTTACAGGTCATGGCGTGTGCCTTGTGGTACAGATCAGATTTAAATGAAAAATGAGTCAACTAGTCTTACATGAACCCTTGTGATAGCTTGTCTCTCTGGATATGACTTTTCCTTTGCGATGATGTCCAGAATGAAGCGATCTTGGTTGTATTCTGCCATGTAGTTGGCCGTCACCAGTTTCCCGTTCTCACTTACATTGAATGGTGATGGGATGATTGAACCAGATGAACGGTTTGATCCATACTTAAACAAGTTGGACGCTGCGATGTAATACGTCAATGTTCCATTGTCTCCCAAGTCAGGGTCTATTGCTGACAGTTTAGCAACAAACTCGTTGATGTTTGCCATAGCATTGACACCTGTAATTAACAACAGAAACAATATGTATATCCAGATCTTAAAAAAAAAAATCCACCAGTCAGACAAAATGTCCATTGATGGCTGAAAACCTAACAACTCAAATGCTCAATATCGACATAAAACTGTTATCATTTTCTCTTATAAAAAGAAAGCATTACCAATAAGTAATAAATATTTTTTTAAATTATACTAGAATAGAGGCTTGGTTGTCTGACCTGCATAGTAGTTTTGCCGTTCAAACTTGGGTGGGTTATCATTTTCATCAAGTATTGTAATAATAACATGAGCCACACTTTTGTCTTCGTCCAGTTCATTCAAATCTTCTTTACCCTCCTGAGCAGCATCACATAAAAACACAATCAATTGAACAAACTGCGTTAAATTTAAGGTTTTATTGATTGTTCAATATGATCTAACATCAATGGTAAGTAAGCAGTAGTATTATGTACAACTGACTCTGACACATGCTTTTGTTTTTTGTGGTCAGTTTCAGTTGTTGCGTATGCCATTGGCAGCAGTACCGAGTTGAGGTGGTTGGGAGGGGAAGAAGAGGGCATAGCCCCCCCCTCCCCCCATTAATATTGTCAAAAAGGATAATAATATGATTAAGGTGTAAATAACTTCTAAATCCATCCAATTTTAAACAATTTTAAGCTAAGGCTGCTTTAATAGCTGCTAGGGGCAGACAAGAACCACTCTAAATAGCTTTTTAGGGACATCCAGATTTTTTTAAAAAGTTACTTGATAGGACCATTTCAAATATATTCAAGGGGCATTCAGTTTTCAAACATATGCCATTTTGCTTGGGGGTAGCAGCCCCTAAAAAAACATGTTTTAAATACTAAATACCTCCCCCTTCCCCTACACAAATAAGGTGCCACTGTCATTCACATGTGTGCTATCTGTTAAAGAAACAACCTTTAGCCTTCGTATTAATGTATATTATTTATGAGTCTTTTAGTTCATCTTAACCTACTACAATGGATGGAAAGGCTTTCAGACCTTACGGTCACACCCCATCTTCCCCCAAATCACCTGACATATATAGCACAAATGTCCCCTGATATTAAAGGTTGTGTAGGTACCATATTTTAATTGAACAACTATTACATTTGTAAGAAGGTATAGGAAAGGTGGGTAAAACATATAAAAGGGACGAACACAATATGGATTTTACAATGAAAAAAGAACACAATTCACACTTTTGTGTTCGTCCCTTTTATATACAATTAACTCATAAAGCGAATAGAGGGTTTCCTTAAAGAGATAATTGAACAACTATGCAATTTGTTTGTGCTTTTTTTTGAAATATATATTAATGTAAAAAAAGTATAGTTAATTTTGAAAGTTTGTGTTACTCTATTACAGGTTATTTCACTTCTCACTTTTTTTTTATACAAAACAATTTCCAGGAGCCCAACTCCTTCATATAATGAGAGAAAAGTATATATAAATGTAAGTTCTTGAGTATAGTATGTTAATAGTTTATAGCTATATATGTGTATTATTAAGTATTCTCTAAGAGTGATTTTAATTTGAAATTATGTAGAAGTTTACTTTTCTTAATCTTAGTTAAGATGAATTTATAGTTTAAATTAGCAGGAACAGCCAACACACTTACCTGAGTGATACTGGAGTAGTAATTGTTTAGCTATAATCCTAAAAAACACATTTTTAAGTACAAGCTTTTAACTGTCACAGAAAGCTTTTGTAAGATTGACTGTCCAACCAAGAGCATAAGTTTACTCACTTAACCTGAAGAAGCTGCCTGTGACAGTGAAAGCTTTTCCTTAAAAATGTGTGTATGTGTTTATTAATGTTTTATCTAAACAATTTCTACTCCAGTATCACTATAATAAATGTGTGTGCTGGATGTCCCTCCTAATCTTTTATTTCAAATAAACTTAGATAAACCAACTTCAATAAAGCCTAAATGTTTTGTGTGCACCTGGTAGACCTACCTTAGTTGGGTAGTAATTGGGGTCATTGGATGCCTTGATGTAAAGCTCATACTCCCCTTTCTTCTCACGATCAAATGTTTGGTTGGCATATAGACGCCCATCTAGTTTATTGATGTAGAACTGATTGTCGACATTTCCCAGCAAGATGTAGTAGTATATAATGGCATGCTTTCCTTCATCGTGATCCACTGCTTCCACCCTCCCTACAAGTGGACAATACAATAGTTCTGAATTATTTATATAGTTCATGCTTGTACTGGATCTTAGTGAATTAACCTGAATTTATATAAGGGATGCCAACCTCGGTGATCTTGGACTAAAGTGCTCGTCTCAGTACCTGATGTTCATGGGTTCAAACCCAGCTGGAGTCAACAGATTTTTTTCTGAGCGATAAAAATCTATATCACAGCTTCCTTCGAAGAGGGAGTATGTTGTCAGTCCCATGCCGATTGTGGCATGTAAAAGAACCGTAGAAGGTATGGGAAAATACCTTTATCGACAAAATTGATAGGCCCTTTCGCTCTCACTCATAAATTTTTGTAAGCCGATATAACCAGTAGGTTCAGAAAGTGCATGTTAAATACCTCAAATTAATAAAAAAAAATACAAAGAACAAGTCAAAAACAAGGTTTAAAACAATGAAAGAATTGAAACAAAACCAATATCCCTGCACAATGTTAACCGTTAGTGGGATGAGGGCCCCACACCACATTGTTGACATCTCCATCACACCCCCCACACCCTTTCCTCCAAATAATATGTTAAAATAGGTCACTCTTAGTATCGTAAAAGGAACAGTGAATTGTTTTATTCAGAAAGCTGAAAATCCACCTTTAGAGCCAAACATACATAAACAAGGCATTAACCATAGGTACAAACAAAAATATATTTAGAATCAATAAAATTACATTATTTGTGAGAAAATGTATCACACAAATTGAGATTTTTAAACAAAGTTTTTATAAGTGTACAGTTATTTATTTTTAAACTAGACAAAAGGAAATATTGAGGGGCTCCATTTGATATGAAATAATATCTTAAAATTGAATCAAATTAACTAAACTTGTAATTTTCAGAAAAAATCAAAAATTATGAGTATTAAAATTTTTTTTTAGTTTAGTAAAAATCCTTGAGTCGAGTTTGAGCAGCTACTAAATCTCAACTAAAATTCAAAATTTTAAATACTCACACAGCCTTAGTAATATTGAATTTCATACCTTTCAGTGTCAACAAGGTGTACATAGTTTTTCAATCTGGTTATTCATTTCAATATGGGAGTCCCTCAAAAGGTTTTTTAGCAGCTCATATCAAGTGATTTGATCTCTAAAGCAGCCAATTGAGTACTTAGGGTGTATTTTTTTTTTAATTATGACATATTTCGTGAAACTTGTGTCTTGGATCTCATAAAAAACAGTTATTCTCTTTCATTGTAATGTAATGTTAAATATAGTATTAGTTTGTTTTCTGTCCAACAGGATCACCTTGGGAAAATATCAACTTAACATCCAAAAAGAAATCATGGGTTATATTTGAACTTTTAATCCAGAAAGAAATGTTAATATGGTAGTAGCGTTAAGAACATTGAGGAAGCAAGGTCTACTGTTTATTAAACTACAAGGCGGGTTCAGAAAGTTAGTACCATTTTCAAATATTGCTGCGAGAGCGCTTCGGTCGTCGCTGTGTGCATGCACTCTGAGCTTCATCAAATATCAGCTTACCCTAGACGCCATTAAGGGAGAAGCAATGTTGGCTTACATTTTGTTTTGAACGTTTAAAAAGTTTAAGACAGTTGAAGGACTCACTGAATGTGAAATACAGTCTTTTATATGTTTTTTGAATGCAAGAAATGTGAAATCAGCCGAAATTCATTGGCAGATTAGTGCCAAAGTTTAAGGTGATAATGTAATGAGTGATAGAATGGTGAAGAAATGTAATTAAAACCGCATCCCCTAAAAAGCAGAAATGCAAGCAAACAATTTCAACCTGGAAGATCATGTGCAACTTTTTTTTAGGAAAGAAAGGGGGTTTCGCTTGTTTATTTCATGCCATAGGGCACAACAATAAATGCTGCATCCTTTTGTGAGACCTTAAAGAAATTGCATTGCAAAATCCAAAACAACAGACAAGGCATGACAGCCGTGGTGTTGTGTTGCTTCATGGTAATGCTCAACCACACACTGCTGGTTGAACCCAAGAGCTCATTACGTCATTTGGCTGGGAACAAATAAATTATCCCCTCTACAGCCTAGACTTAGCGCTAAGTAACTTTCACCTGTTCCTGGATTTGAAGTAGTTATTTGCCAGTCAGCCCTACAATGACAATAATGAGGTCAAAAGAGCTGTGCAACAATGGCTGTCTTCATAAGTGGCTTCATTTTATGAAGAGGGTATTCAGAAATTGGTGCCATTCTACGACAAATGCCTTAATATTGGTGGGAACTATGTGGAAAAGTAGTATGGCCTTTATTGTAAGAATAAAAATGTTTAAAAATAAATTGTCCCTATTTTTTAGTAGCCAAACACTACTTACTTTCCAAATATATGCCTTGTACTATTAGGTAAATAATAATAATAAATAATAATAATAATAATAATAATAATAATAATAATAATAATAATAATAATAATAATAATAATAATAATAATCATAATCATCATCCCTTCAACCACCTGTCCTGTGTCTTCCTCTTAACCTCCTACCCACCACCTACATTTTAAACTTCCTCTTTGGAATCATTCCCTCTTCCATCCTCTTCACATGTCCATACTTCCATACTACCTCAATCTTCCCTACTCTGTCCTATCCTGCAGGGGTTCCTCTTTGCGCCCCCTTCCCCCTCCCGGTCCACCTTGTCACTTCTAGCCTACCTCTCTTATCCCTTTCCTCCACTGCCCAGGTTTCTGATGCATACTGCAGTAATGGAACATAGTACATCCTGTAACTCACTCCTTTGTACTTCTGTGGCACATTTCTAAGCCAGACCAGGCTTCTGACGCTTTTGTAAAAGGCCTCTGCTTGCTTCTCTCTTCCCACAATTCATTGTTTCCTCCTCTTTCCTCTACCACACTTCCTGGGTGTTTGAAAATTTCCACTTTCTTCAGTTGTTCTCCTCCTAATGTTACTCACCTTGTGTGACTATTTTCCTTTCGTGTTGTAATCACCAATTCACTCTTCTTTACATTAAACTTCATTCCATATTGTCCTACCACCTCAGCCCATACATCCAACTGTACCTGCACTACTAGCTCCTCGTTTCTCCACACCATCAGGTAATCTGCAAGTACCATTGCTTTCATGTTTTCTTTCTTCCTATCACCTCTTTTATCATTACATAGATTACTACCACAAACAACAATGGCAAGAGCGCACTTCCTTATTTTAGGCCAGTCCTCCACTCAAACCGTTCCGTTCTCTCCCCTCCCACTTTCAAACAGCTTATGCTTCCCTCATACATTTCTCTCACTCTCCCCACTATTCATCTTCCACCCCTTTATTATTTAATGTTTCCCACACCTTATTTATGCACGTGCTGTCATAAGCTTTTTCCATGTCCAGAAAAGCCATCACCAGATCCTTCCCAAACTTTTAATAGTGTTCCTGCAACTGCCCCACGGCGAATATTAGGTCTACTGTGGACCTACCTGGTCTGAAGCCATGCTCCTCCTCCTTCAACCCTCCTTCAACTACTCTTCTGACTTTCCTCTTTAGCACTTTCTCATAGATCTTTGTACAATGTCACATAAATGTCACTCCCCTATAATAACCACACCTTTTCCTATCACTCTTTTTAAATATAGGAACAACCAGCCCCTTCTTCTAATATTTCAGAATCATCCCCTCCTTCCACATGATCTTCATCATTTGGTACATCCACTGCAGTCCCACTACTCCCACTCCACACTCCACACTAACCTCATATATTCCTGGTACCTTCCCATCCTTCATTTTATGCAGTGCCTCTTCCTACATCCCTCCAGGTTTTATCCATTGTCCTTTCCTGCCTGATTCATTTTTTGTTTCCTCCTCCTCACTGTTCCCCTTTGCATTTAGCAGCTCCTCAAAATGCTCCTTTCACATATCCTTAAGTTCCTCATTATTATCACTCCCCTTTCCATTCTTGTCCACCATTACAACACTCTCTTTCCTGTTCCTTCATCTACTCTTAACCATTTTAACAGTACTTTCTTACGCCCCTTACTATCCACTTTCATCATCTTTGATCACTTCTTCATCCAGCTACTCTTTTACCTCCATTGACCTCAATTGGAACCACTCCCTGAAGTTCCTATTCTTCTTGCCTACTGGCTCTCTCACTCCCACATTCCACTAAGGAGTTTCCTTCCATTTTCTCTTGTTGCTTGTCCTCCCACAAACTTCCTCCGCTGTTTCCACTATTAGCCTTCTGAATCTTCTTCATTCCTCCTCCCCTGTACCCAGCACATCCCTTGGTATAATGTCCTGTAATCTCCTCTGGAACTCCTTTCTATAGGCTTACGCTTTCAATTTCCATACCTTTATCCTTCTTTCGAGGTTCTTAACCACCCTCTTTCCTTCTTTACTCTGATATTCATCATCAACAACCGAAGGTCAATGTCTTTGGCCTCCAATCGAATTACCCTCACATCCATGATGTTTTTCCATACTGATTTAACCACAAGTATGTAGTCTATAACAGACTGTTGGTCAATAGTGTTTAAAAATTCAGAATAAATTTAATGGAAATAATACATACCGTAACTAATTTTGAATGAAGCAAAGTAAGGCAGACAAGACAAACAACTCACCAACAAATTGTTGACCTGGTAGGTTTTCACTCAGGCGAAACCTGTAAGGGTGAGTAGTTCCATCAACAGGGAACTGCGGTATGTTGTCATCTGTGTCCACCAGGAGCACTGTCAGGAAATGAAGGGTCTCGTATGATGTGGTGAACCATGATCTTTTGCCACCAACAATAGCTGAACAAAACACTCAATAATTAGCTTGTGAATAAATTAAAGGTGGGAGCCTTAAATGTAGTTGTTTTTACACTTTTATAATTACTCAATATTGAAGAAGAAGAAGAAGAACAAGAATAATAACAATAACAATAACAATAACAACGACAACAATAACAATAATGGTGACGATGACAAAGGTGATGATGATGATGATGATGATAATAATAATAATAATAATAATAATAATAATAATAATAATAATAATAATAATAATAATAAATCAATTATTATTATTATTATTGTTGTTGTTGTTGTTGTTGTTGTTTGCTACAACATATTAACTCTCACATTTTCAAGCTGAGAGAGTTATTAACAGTGTACATTACTTAAGACCATGAACAAAATTTATTAGCTATTAGTTTATACAATAATTCCTGCTATAATGTTGTTTTATGTTCCTGAAAAACATAAGGTTATAGAAAACAGCGTTATAAAAGTTACTTTTTTCCTTAAGTATTATTGCAAAGTCTAGAGGTAAGGCTCCAAGCCTCCCAAAATATTTCCAAATGGTGTGTTGACAACATTAAAAAACTTGATTTGGCCAGTAACTGCTGTCTTCGATCATGTTCTAAAGTTTTTCAACAATGACAAACCCGCTTCAATGGTTGGTCTGAAGGCATCACTTTCACAATAGACTAGACTGACAATGAAGGTGATATAGAGGCTGGAATTCTAATCGGGTGTACTGAGGGTGGTTTTTACTAAATGGTTTTCCACTTTGTCTCCACGCAAATGCAAGTACATTTACTCTAAATTCAGCCTTCCTCTTCCTTAACACATTAGCATAGTAAGTACATATGTGTATAATCCGAACAAGTAATATGACGTAACGATAAAAAAAAAAGACAGCCTTAAGCTAAAAAAAAAGTCACATACTGTTAATAATGTTGTAACTAGGGGTGTGCGAAGCTTCGAAACTTCGACTTGGCTTTGAAACAAACTTCAGCTTCAAATTCACAAATTTTAGCTTCGAAGCTTTGCCATAAACATACTGACAGCTAAAATACTCAATAATTGATTTATTAAATTATTTATGTTCAACTATTGCCATTCTGAGCTGTTTTGTATATTGCAAATTAATATTTTTTGGAAAAAATCTTAAGTAATTTGAATTACATTTTGTAATAATAGCTTGCTTTGTCAGATTAACACGAAATTTTACAAACACTTGTGCAATAAAACATTTTACGAGTAATTTTTAGTGCATTAAATTATATAAATATCCAATATATAATAATTTTTCAAAATAAAACAGCTAAAATAAAATATTCGAACTTCGATTCGCCTTTGAGAATATTTCATATATTCTATTCGAGTTTGCTCCGAAATTGAAAAAGTGGACTTTGCACACCTCTAGTTGTAACCAAACAAAGTTGTGCTGGGCAACTTTACTGTACTTTAAACGTGAAGAGTCTGTGTGTGGTAGTGAACGCTCCAATAAATGTAATGTCTCACCTCATACTTGGCTCTGATCTCCCTGTCCAGTATAATCTTGGTCCTCAGCTCGCCGGTATCATGGTTGATAGAGAATTCTTCTGTCTCCTGCTGGT
Organism: Timema podura; assembly: GCA_033556935.1. Taxonomy (NCBI): domain Eukaryota; kingdom Metazoa; phylum Arthropoda; class Insecta; order Phasmatodea; family Timematidae; genus Timema; species Timema podura. The sequence goes on from JAVRXN010000009.1 coordinate 33,309,665, forward strand.
TTTCATTACCAACTTTCAGATGGTAGCTAACCCGACCATTATCGCCTGTGTCTTTATCCACAGCCTTCACGGTCATCACAAGATAGTTGGGGAGCCCAGCATTCTGACACAATGAAACAATATTATCAATACACTTTTTAGCGTCAGTATCCTGACTATTAGAGGCCATAGGACCAGTTTCATAGTCAGACTTAGTACTCCTAAAATGTGGTGCTCTATTAAATGCAGGACGACAACTACCTAAACTTGAATGGAATTGGTCAGTTTTATAGTCAGACTTAGTACTCCTAAAATATGGTGTTCTACTAATTGCAGGACGACACCTACCAAGACTATGGGCCAGTTTCATAGTCATATTTAGTACGCCTCAAGTGCGGCGCTATACTAAATACAAGACGTCACCTACCTGAAATTGAATGGAATGGGCCAGTTTCATATGCGAAACTGGCCCATTCCATTTTGGTCTAGGTAGGTGTCGTCCTGTATTTAGTATCGACTCGCACTTTAGGCTCACTAAATCTGACTATGAAACTGGCCCTATGATGGAATGAGCCAGTGTCATAGATTTAGTACACCTGAAGTGTGGTGCTATACTAAATACAAGACGACAACTATCTAGACTATGAGTGAATGGGCCAGTGTCATAGACTTAATACACCTTGAGTGTGGTGCTACACTAAATACAGGACGACACCTACTTAGACTTCGCATATGAAACTGGCCTTTAGTCACACATGCAGCAGAAACATGGACATTGAATGTAAGAGAGAATAGGAAAGTGGAGGCCAAGGGAATGAAGTTTGTGAGGAGCATGTTAGCGGTCATGAGGAGAAACAAGACTAGAAATGAAGTTATCCGGGAAATAGTACGTGAGATAGTAGAGGAAGCAAGCTTGAGATGGTATGGACATAAGGAGAGGATAAGAGCATGTGAGAAAAGAATGGAGACCTTTTACTAAATTCAGCCAGTCACAGGATGGAATCAGTTGATGATGATGACGATGTCCTGGGTATTAGATACATAGTGTCTAATCTAAGAGAAATAGATTAGGAGGATGTGGTTTAAGAGAATCTACAGCAAATGTCTAGAGAAACTGAGAAGCCATTTCGTGCAAAAGACGCCCTTGAGGCACTTGACCAATCCTGAATTCCTGAGTTAACATTTAACATAAAACCATTATCTTAACGCTTATAGCGACACTAATATTGAGGCTATGTGAGATTAGGATGGTTACAAGAAACCAGGTAAAGCTATGGAAAGGAAATAAAAAATATCTTACAACAGAGCCAACCACATCTTATAGTTTTATTAAATTAAAATTGAAAGGTGGATACACACTTACCAGAAAACTGTAAGCCTCAAAGTTGACAAGTTTGTTGTGTTTTTAATTGGGAGCTTTGAGGCCTACAGTTTTGTGGTAAGTGTATTCCTTACCCTTCTATCCTCTTTTCAATGTTTAAATTAATATAGCCATTTGGCACCATTTTTACTTTGTAGATTTATTATAGAATTGAGATTTTATGTTTGAAATTAAGTGCATTAAGTAGGTACGTTATAATATTATGTTAAATAAATATATTTGATAGAATCATAGAAAATGAAGAATTAATAACAGTAAAAAATACTTCACTATTTTGATGCCACATGACATTTCCTTAAGGAGATTGGTTGAACAAGAAGTTGGTTTTAGCCATCCCAACTTAATTGTTCAAATAACTAGGTTGAAATCACTGAGGCCATGTGGCATAAAAATAGTGAAGGATTTGTAAATATGTGTTAAGTGTTTTTACTTTTATTTGTGCCTCATTTTATAAAATTTTATAATAATTATTTATTTAATGGCATAAAATAGAAATATTAAATTGCCATGGCAGATTTGGTGCCCCACTGAAAGTGCAAAGAGGCTTCAAATATAAAAGGTTTTTTATATAAAAAAAAGTATTTTGTGTAAATCTGTAAAGCCATTTGTCTAATTCTAATGACAATTTAATATTTTTATTAATATTTTTATTTGCATTGGAAAGTTTGATTTTTAATACTTCTTGGCTAATTATATTATAAGTTATTCCCAAAACCAGAGTGAAGAAAATAATGCAAGTTATAGGACTTTTGAAGATAAGAGGTATAGAGAATCTGGGTGCCAAACATAATCATCATCATCATCATCATCACCATCATCATCATCATCAACTGTTTCTAGCCTGTAATATGCCTCCATCTTCTTCTATTCTTCCACCACTCTTCTTCCTTTAATTCCTTCCATTCTCCTCCTCTCACTTGAACACTTTCTGTTATCTGCTCCTCCCATCCATTTTTTTTGACCTCCCTCATGGTCTTTTTCCCACATACTTAATTTCCAAATTTTCTTCGGCATCCTCTCTTTCTCCATCCTCATTACATACCCATACCATCTCAGTCTTGCTTCCTCTACTATCTTACTAAACAAATTTCTATAAATAACATATTTTTGACATGTTAATTTGTTTATTGGAATATTTATACCAGCAGGGCTATCTCCATGTCGGCGAGAGTGACTGACATGCTCAGTTCTGACCTAGGAGTTTCGTATTCAGTTTATATTTGAGCCAGGTATCTTTGATGTGCTTGTTAAATTGTGATCCCACTCTCTCTTTGTGCAATTTATGGAAATGTACGTTCCCTATCCTCCTCGTGTGTCTTTAAATTGGTGGATGGCTGAAATACTCCATTAAATATAATGATATAAACACATATATCCCTATATTTCATCATAGTTAATATATGAATCCAACTAAACCTCAAAGTGAGATTCTATCATATCCAAAGAATTTATAAAACAAGCAGAAATCCCTGTTGTTGCCCGCTGTAGCCATGGAATGGACACAACTGTTTTATTTGCTTCAAAAAGACAGAGAAACGACCCAGTTTTTAATTAATGTATAAAATCAAACCTAATTTGTTTAAATCCGACTTCGGGGTGCACATATTTGTGTTACAAATTTTTAAATTTCAGACCTCTGAATGCAATAGATATTGTGCAATTCTCACAAGATACACACACTCTTCATTTTAATAATATAGATAGTTAGCTAGTTAGATGCACAATAATCAGAAAGTTTGTGTCTGATCTAATGTGGTTTGAGAATTCAATATGGAATATTTATTTTGTTCCAAGATAAGTTAGACTCAAAAAGGTTTATTGATTACAAATATTAAGTTTTAAATTATTGTAATTCCCACCAAACACTAGCTGAACTAATAATTATTTGGTATATTTAATGTAATCTTCACCTCGGGTACTTCCACAGTAGCATTGGGATGTGCAGGCATGATGAAAATTGGTTTGTTGAGGTTGACATCAAGTACATTGATGTCAACAGTTGCTTGGTCATAGAACTGGCCATTACCATCTCCATCCCTGGCTTGAACCACGAGGTGAAACTCTCGTGGTTTTCCCACCAAGGACTTAGCGGGGTACAAGATACCCGTCTCTTCGATCAGCTTGAACACATCTGACAGAACCAATACACAACACTTTACCATCATTCCATAGGTGTGAACACATCTAACACAACAAATACACAACACTTTACCATCATTCCATAGGTGTGAAAACATCCAACACAGCAAATACATACTTTACCACCATTCCATTGGTGTGAACACATCCAAAACAACAAATACATACTTTACCACCATTCCATTGGTGTGAACACATCCAAAACAACAAATACATACTTTACCACCATTCCATTGGTGTGAACACATCCAAAACAACAAATACATACTTTACCACCATTCCATTGGTGTGAACACATCCAAAACAACAAATACATACTTTACCACCATTCCATTGGTGTGAACACATCCAAAACAACAAATACATACTTTATCATCATTCCATAGGTGTGAACAAGGCCGTAGTCAGGGGGGGGTTTCGGGGTTCAAACCCCCCCCCCGAAATTTTATGAACAAAATATAAATGGCTTTATTTATGGTTCAAACAATATCAAAATTAAGGTACAAATACAAATTAGGGGGCTGTGTTACCATAAAAAGCACTTCAGAGAGCTTCCAGAGGTGTTTATTATTTAGAATTTTTTTCTAGCCTCCGTCAAATGGGGATGGGCCCACCAAACCCCCCGTGAAATTATTGGCTGGCTACGGCCTTGGGTGTGAACACATCCAAAACAACAAATACACACTTTACCATCATTCCATAGGTGTAAACACATCCAACACAACAAAAACATACTTTACAATCATTCCATAGGTGTGAACACATCCAACACAACAAATACATACTTCACCATCATTCCATAGGTGTGAACACATCCAACACAACAAATACACATTTTACCATCATTCCATAGGTGTGAGTACATCCAACACAATTTAAGTGAAAATCCTGCATAATATAAAGTAAATCTATTAAAATATGTTTAATATGCATGAAATAAAGTGCATTAAGCAAAACATCAATTAAATAAAAATAATATGATAGAATTGTCTAGAGTTAGCATAATATGTATTTAATTGTATAACATAGGTTAAAAAACAACTAGCTTCTTTAAAATTGTTATTTACCATGTTTTTTTAATTGTTTTAAGAAGAACATTTAAGTTCTTGTAATAAGAGCATGAACTGAAACTAATTTATTATATTGTGTAATTTGAACTTGCCATTCTTTTTTATTAAATAAAACTATGATAATTTGTTTTTAACATAAAATAAATGGTAAATTGGACTTCATAGACTTTCTCACTTCTTTACCTAAAAATGGAGATATTTACTCAAAGCTAAGAAAAGTGAAAAAATGTATATCTAGATTGTTGCAGAAACACTCCACAAAAGCGCCTAAATCAAATAATACACACTGTTAAAGAAACATCATGAAAAAATACCATCTCTGTTCATAAAAGAGCATTACAATCAACTCCCCATGTTACAAACTTCAAATAAGTAATATGTTCTATCCAAGAACCTATTAGTGTCATAAAAATATAATTCAAATAAAAGTTGTTTTTTTAAATAGTAGCTATACTACAATTTTGAAATGATAAATTATTTTGTATCAAAAAAAGTTGAGGGGACAAGTTTTAATTAAAGTTGTTAAAGTGATTTAGAAACAGATTGTAGTCAGGGGGGAGGGGTTTTGGGGGTTTAACCCCCCCTCACCCTCAAAATGTTATGAACAAAATATATATGGCTTGATTTATGGTTCAAACCATGTCAAAATTAAGGCACAAGTACAAATTCGGGGGCTGTATTACCATAAAAAGTACTTCAGAGACCTTCTAGAGATGTTTAATATTTAAAAATTTTCCTTGACTTTGGTAGTTAGGGGGTTATGCTGCCATAAAAAATACTTCAGATAGCTTCTAAAACTGTTTATACTTTAGAACTTTTTTCTAGACTCCGGAAATTGGGGATGTGGCCACCAAACCCCCCCTGAAATTATTGCTTAGAAAAAAATTGACTATTTATATTTTGGCACGTAAGTTAACTACCATTAATAATTAGGTTTGGATAGTTCCAAAAACTCCTCGAGTAACCTTATTAACCTTATTACCAAGTTTTATCCAGATCTGTAAAATGGTTACACCCAGACAGATTGCATTGCGAAACACAATTTTTCAGTTTCAAGGGGTCATGAAACATCGACCTTTTTTACAATCACAATACATCTCTCTCTGGGGAGCCAAGCGAGAGTATAAATGTACTCCAATAAATAACATTTATTTTTTTATTGTTAAATAAAATTGAGCTTAGTAGATGGAACTGCAGAATCCAAGCCTAAACCTTTTGTGTTAAGCAAGAAACAGGCAACACCAGTATTTAAGTGACCTTGATCAACCTATAGCCATGCTGTCATAGTGAATAGTTCAGAATCTGTGTTTTACTCTCTTCTGCTGAAGAAGGGCAATGACGTACCACGAAAATTACATCATTATGTTTTATTGTGTTTTTAATTGTTTGAGAACTATATTTTTCTGTTAAGTGGTTAGGCCTTGCCCTTCTATCCACCTTTCAATGTTTTTAATTAAATACAGCCATTTGGTGCCATTTTTTCCTTATTTCTTTACAATTTTGTTTTTAATTTTACAAGCATAATTGATCTTATAGATTGTATAGATGTCTAAATCAGTGTATTGGCCATGAGTGAATGTTTGTGATGCAAGTCAAGAGTTTACCTCCTTGATTGCCAGACACAATGCTGTATCTGACAGCACCGTTTATCCCCTGGTCAATATCGTCAGCAAGCACCTGCACAATGGGAGAAGGTGGAGACACCACAATGTTCTCTACAATAGATGCGTGGTAGTTGTGATGCACAAACACTGGTGGATTGTCGTTCACGTCTAGTATGCGGATGTGGACCTGAAAGTAAGGACATGTTTATATTGAAACATCAGCCAATACCATTTATATATCATTGAAAGAGGCACGGCACGGCATGACACCACCACCACCGCCACCGGTGGCGGTAGTAGTAGTAGTAGTGGTAGTAGTAGTAGTAGTAGTAGTAGTAGTAGTAGAAGTATTAGTAGTAGTAGTAGTAGTAGTAGTAGAAGTATTAGTAGTAGTAGTAGTAGTAGTAGTAGTAGTAGTAGTAGTAGTAGTAGTTTCATTAATAATAGGGATTGACCCTTGAATTCCTTGAGTACTTAAGGGTATTTGAGTACTCAAGAAACTTTTGGATTCATGACTCAAATCCTTAAAGAGTTTTTTTAAGTGGAATTTGTTTTAGAGCTATAATACTGCTTATTGGTGGTTCAGAACCAATTATAATTAAAGTATGAACTTAACAACCAGACCCCAGATCAGTAATTTAACACTTAACTGAATGCATGAATTTGATAATAAATGGATTATAATAAAGAATGTTAACGTTTAGTTACTATTTATATTTTATATTTGTTTATTATATTTGTTTTACTCCTATATTCATAATTTATTCTAATATTCGGATTCAGATTCAAGATTTGAGATTCTAAGGTAAATTAGAGATTCGGGTTCATAAACTAGTAGAACTGACCCAACCCTAATTAATAAACATGCACTTCTAACTACTGTACATCCATTTATATTCAAAACTGTGTGTGTCAAAGTTCACAACAAAACACTGCTGAAGAAGGGGACTGACATACCTTGAAAACTACATAATTATGTGTTTTGTCGTGTTTTAGTTGTGAACTTTGAGGCTACAGTTTTCTAGTAGATGTGTAGGCCTTGACCTTCTATCCTTCTTTTAATGTTTAATTTAATATAGCCGTTTTGCACCCTTTATCCTTTAACTACTCAGTGTTGTTTACTATATATTATAATTATCCATGTTCAAACTTAATGTCTACTTAAACAATATTTATATCTTTACATAATTAATATACATTATCATCAGCCTGCTACATTGCTAAAAACCAAGACTGGCTTCTTCAAATATTCCTATATAGTGTTATAAACACTCGCCATTGCCCAATTGGATGATGATCTAGTTAGAGGACCCTACTTCACTATATTTGTTTGTGAAATTCATCTTACTACCCATGTGGATTATGAACATATTCACACTTATGGGCTAGGGATGGGAGAGTTGAATCTACTGTATAGGAAATGCACCTACATTTACAGGAAGATAAAGTGTAAAAACATTTTGAAATAGACACCCTCAATTCATTTGGCCAAGATTAGAACCCTAATTTTCCAGTCACCACTAACCCCGCATATAGTAAAAATGATTCCAGGTTACTTCACTACAGGTAATAACTATTATCATCACCACCTACCCTTTAATCTTTGTTGCCCAGATTCTTCTTATGGGTATCACTTTTGTTTAGACAACATACTACCGTATATTACAATATACTTGATCTTCGCTATACGACAGTAGTTGGTAAGAAGGTGTGAATTTGGGAAAGACTTGGTAGTGGTATTTATGGATGTGGAGAAAGCATATGATAGTGTGGATAGAAATAAAGTTTGGAAAGTGAGGGAGGAGGCTGGAGTGGAAAGAGGAATTGTATTGAGAGTTAAAAGTATGTATGAGGATAAAATGAATTGTGTTAAGAGAGAAAAGGGGTGGATGAAGTCGTTCCAGATCATAGAAAATAGAGTGAAGCAGGGGAGTGCTTTCTCACCACTACTATTTATAATGGTAACGGAAATGGTCATAAATAAAGTGGCAGGAAAACTCAGGGAGGAAATAATGAAAGCCATGATATTTGCTGATGACTTGATGGTATGGGGGGAGAAGAAGGAGGACGTAGAGGATCAATTACAAGGATGGAATAAGGAAGTGAAAGAGTATGGAATGAAATTTAGCATGGCCAAGTGTGAAGTTCTGGTAATGACAAGGAGACTGTTATAAGGAAAACAAAATTAAGAATTAAGTTATCCAGGAAAGAGTGGGGGTAAAGGGAATACATGAGATAGGAGAGGAAGCAAAACTGAGATGGTATGGGCATGTAATGAGGATGGAGACGGAGAGGATGCCAAAGAAAATGATGGATATGAAGTATGTAGGAAAAAGATTGTAGGGAGGCTAAGAAAGAGATGGGAGGAGCAAATAACAGAAAATGTGAAAATGAGAGAAAAAGAATTGAAACAATTAAAGAAAGAATAGTGGAAGGATAGAGGAAGATGAGGGCATTTTATTAAATTGACCCGGCCTCAGGCTGAAAATAGTTGATGATGATGATGGTGATGATGACTGAATTATTGAATAAATATTTTAAAATATTAGTTCAACCATACTTCTAATATACTATGGCCCTATCTTATAAGCTACAACATAGGGGAGCCAAGCAGTGCAAGATTGCAACTTGTGTAAACAGGAGTAGGCCTACTTTCTGCAAATTACAAGTATATTTTATTTTTATCATAATAGTCACACTATTTGTATACAGTGACTTCCATATTTTTGCAATGGTGGCCACAACAAGTATTAAAATAAATGGTACTGCTAATTATCATCAATCAATTTTGTATTATATTTGGAAGAAGGTACAGGAAAAGTGATGAAAACATATAAAAAGGAACATACATAATATGGCTTTTACAATGAAAATAACACAATTCACATGTTACACCAATGACATTGGACATAAGGTAATGCTGCCGTTTGAAAAAATTAATTGTTACCGCTCAATCCCTTGACCTAGGTTTAATTATATCAGAATTTATCCGGAGGGAGTGTAAAATGTGCAATGCAACCTCCTAAAAGAGGAAACCAGAAAACACCATAGGGAGGAAAAGGAAAATTGTAAAGAATGATAGGAAACTTAGATAGGAAAATGTAAAAGGAATAAAATCAAATATTAACAAAGGAAATGGACATTGGATGTGAATATATATATATATATAAAAGTGAAAAGAAGAGTTTTCCTTATTGAGATATACTACTACTTTATGAGCTATACATTTAATGAATACATTCATCTAGTAGTGATATATTTGGAATAAAATTAGAAATAAAGTACAAAGTATTTGTTAAAAACATTTTGGAGGTACGAATGTATGTTAAATGAAAGAAGTAATACAGACCGGCACCGACACAGTCCTCCTGGTATCTGCTGGTGCTCCGTCACTAGCCATGACCTGTATAGTGATCTCAGCCGTGGTTTCTCTGTCTAGGAAAGATGGATTCGAGACCAACACTTCTCCACTATCATGGTCCACAGTGAATTCAGAGCTGTGTTCTCCAACAAGACTGTACATTACTTGACCGATACGACCTTCATCTGCGTCTGTAGCGGTCACTGTCACCACGTGGGTTCCTGCAGGGGAGTTCTCCAGCACTTCTGCATCATATGATGACTGTGGAACAAACACACAGCCTCTAACATTTACTGTCATTACTTGGGTCCTGTAGGCTGATACATGCCATGTTTACTATATTACAATATCAGCAATGTCTCTCCAATATAAGCAGGCTTGGAAAGCAATCATTTCATTTAAATATAATAGTCGCTTATTATTTTTAATTGTACAGAACCAGGCGCAACTAGAACCATAGAAAACTTGCACTAAACCAAATAGCCAGAAAAAAAAACCTTATTTTTTTAAGTAAAAATTGGTTTATATAAATTTCTGAAATACACAATACAAAAATAATCTTATATAAGTACACATTGTGCCGATATTATGTCATTGGACGCCTAGTGTTTCCCATAAACCTTCATGAGAGCACCTGGCCGGCTCGCAAGGGTTTTGTCCTGCGGGAAGAAGTAGTTCGGGTGGTTGACATGGGGACCTAACATGATGTATGTAAAGAGTCAGTGTTGTTTCGTGAAGTGAAGAGGGTGAACCGACAAACCCCCTCCCCAGAATGGTGGACGGTTTGAAAGAATAAAGTACAGTAAAAATGTAGAGGTAATCAGTAATTGTGTAATAACAGTGAAATAAAATAATGCCTTTCAACATTTTGTTTCAGTAAAACATGTAAACGTATTATTACAATTTAAAAACTACTATGATTTTTTGTTTTTTTTGCACTTGCGATCTATTAATATATAGTCCTGCATTGTTCATCACTTGTGATCCAGTCTTGAATTTACATTTCATCGAAATTTTCACATCCACTAAGTTGTCTTATAAGGAATGTAATGTTTCCACATAACTTTATTGTTAACAATTATATTATTACTCAGATCAATGCTATGTAAAAGGATGTGTGCCAGGCACATTCTTATAATAAATTATCAAGACTCTACTGCTATAGTTCCTTTTCTGGAAAACTTAAGAGTGAACACATTCAAATCCTAACGATGGAACAAATTTTGAGCTAAGTTAATTTTGTCCAAGAATGAACAGCTTTTTGTCATTCATTTAAAGTTTCTTTGCGGCTATCTTTAGATCCATTCTGCCTGTCCCATATTAAACAATTTAATGCATTCTGCAGTCATAAAGCCTATATATTTTTATTTGTTTTGTATTCTTTGATGATAAATATTATGGTGATGGGTTGTTATTACTTTCTAGTTAGTAATGTAAAATAAATTAATGATATAAAACTTGGACCTATTCTTTTGACAGTTTATTTTCTGCCATTAAATGAATATATGGAAAATGTATAAAGGAACCAAGGAACTGTAACCAATAATGTATTAGATTAACTTTGAAATTAAAAAATTAATATTTTGGAGATTAAGCTTGAATTGGTCACTATTTTTAGGAACTCTCCTGACAATGAAACATATTAGAGATCAACTGTAACAACGCCTACCAGGAGAGTTTTGAGGGGTGCAAAAGTCAAGATATAAGAATCAAGATAATGAATGAATTCATAATTTTATATATAACAAAGATAAAGAGTTTTAATGATTAAAACTTAAAAATACTTAATACATTAATCAAACCAATGTCGACTATGCCATTGTTTCTAAAATTTTAATAAAGGGTCTAAAAATTGTTCAACTGTTGTTATTTTATAAATCTCCTTTTAAAATCTGAAATTATAGTCTTTAGCTACTAGAATTACCTAATTTAAAAAAATCAATTTGTGTAATTATTTTCAAAAAGTTAATCATGCATCCTATGTTCAATATTTTAACTATAAATTAAATACTCGTTAGAACTGCCTATATATATTTAATTTTCAAATATTATTTACTAATAAGCATGCTAACTTATACGTGTTCAAGTCTTCAAGGTTGGTAGGCCTCAACCTCATGAGTTGTTCAAATTGTTTTTATAGATCTCAAGACCTCTAGTACAAATCAATCTCTAGTGAAATTGAACAGATTTTTAGAAATTATCATCTCTTTTTTTTATGTTTTGAAGGGACCCTATGTTAAACATTACTAGACATCATGCTATATTATATTAATTTGCTCTTACTCTCTTTAAATAAATAATTTAATGAATCTTCTATTCAAACTTTTGCACATACTTTTTAATATATTTCAAAAGATTTTAGTTTAATTTTATAATATTTTAAACTAATTAACTTTAAATTGTGATAAGCAAAATTTGTAGCTAAACATGTGTTGGTTGCCAAACATGTATAGGCTTACAATTATATATAAAACATATTATTGGAAAACCTTGGTATTTAAATTGCTGCCTGGGAAAATATTATAAACATATGTATGGCATTTGTATTCATGAGCAGGGAAGAAAGATGGAAATATATTAGCACTAGATTAGAAAAATTCTGTCATTTTAAAAGTTATAAAGGAAATTAACATAAAGACAAAATTATTCTTAGGTAAATATTGTCACTTTGTAATGAATATGAAAAACAGCTGATGAAAAGAGAAAGAAGTTAAATTTAATCTTTAGTTAGAGATACAATATTATTATGTCTTATGACACATAAGGCGCAGTTATTACAGGTATAAAATTCTCAAAGCATTAATATTCAAAGATCAAGTTTCTTGAGAAAGATTTTTAGTTTTTTGTCAAACCATGTCTTACTACTCATTGGAGATGTATTGTTGGATTAGAATATATATGGACTAGAAACTAGAAAGATATAGATGGAAAAGGGAGAATTCAAAGGAAATGTACCTACATTTGTGTGGTGGTAAAATCATGTGGGCCCAGGACTTCTCCATCAGTGGGAGAAGCACTAAAAAAGCTTAAGTTTTAGTCTCCATAACCACTGATACATATAAGTTTCAAATGACTCACTTGGGAGAAGACTGGATCCATGTCATTAACATTGATAATATTGACAGTAACATCAGCACTTGCAGATTTCTGTGGTTTCCCAGAGTCATAAGCTACAATTGTGAAGTTCAAAGCTTTCATCTTCTCGTAGTCGATTCGTTTCTTTGTTCGAACAACACCTGTAAATAAAGTGAACGAGCATTAATATTTCATATTTTAATAATGGAAGTAAATACATTTATTTATCAGTGTATCGAATAGGAGCTAATATTTTTTTTATGTTATATCTCAAAAGGCACACAATATACAGTAAAATAAATGGTACAGAACTCCACATGGACTTTCTCACTCCATTGTTTAAAAATTGAGATATCAAAACTCATAATATATATTAAAAAAAATATTATACACTAGCAAACCTTAACAAAAATTGCGCTATATTTACATAAACATTTTTGACTCGGTTTTAAATTTTATAATATTATTTTTAAAGAATTAAAGTCCTCATTTGTATATATGGACCAATAAATAAGATTGGTATTGGGTCCACAAGGGTCAACAATTCTTATTAAAATTTCAGCTTCCGGTTAAACTTTCAGCATTTTATTAGGGGTTGCACATCTTATGGTTATCACATTGCTCTTAAATTCGTCATTTATAAATTTAAATCAGTAAAAAAGGTAGGCCTAAATATTGACTAATGAGTCAAAGATGATAGAGTTAGATCATTAATGTACAAAAATTTCCCCTAAGAGGTTAAAGGAAAAAGAACATAAGCTTTTTGAGATACTTATTTACTTACTTTATGGAATTAATGAATTATTGCATTAAAACTTAAGTAGTATCTCTGTACAATTAACGCTCACAAAATTGTATTAATATATTTGCCAGTATCTCAGAAACTATTGGTTTTATAAAAAATATATTTCAATTAAAAGTTTTTTATTTTTAATATTACTACAACTTTGCAATGATAAGTAATTTGGTATCTTAAATAGTGGCAGAGATATGGAAATTTCCGCTTCTGTAAAGTACCCTAAAGTCATTTTCATGGGAAAATGAAAATAGTCAATTTATTTATAATCTCAATCAACACCTAGACACGAATTTTAATCAAAATCGTAGAGCCGATTTTGAGAAAAACAATTGTTTCTCTTTTCGTCCTTTATCAAACTACTCTTAATTTTAGAGTTAAACTCATATTTAGACAGCATTGCAAAAACTACTTTTTATGGTTTGGGGGGTAATGTTAAGTTGACATCCATCAACATCTCAGATTAGATTTTTTTTTTACAGTCGCAATACCTTTAGTGTTCGAAAAGTTAAAAAATATATATATTTGTGTATAGCTTGAAAAATATTGGCTTTATAAAAATATTTTTCAAGTGAAAGATTTTTATTATAAGTAGACCTACATATTTGCAATGATAAATAATTTCATATCTCAAAGATGCTAATGCTTTTAATCTACAACTTTACCCGCTTTGGTGGCCGCATGGTCTACCACGCTAATCTCATGTTGGACTAGATTGCCGAAGATTAGGAGATCAGGGTTCGATCTCGGTCGGGTGCAGTGAGGGTGGTTTTTCCTAAATGGTTTTCCACTCTCCTTCCATACAAATGTAGGTGCACTTCCTCTAAATTAAGCCTTTATAATATCCTAACCCATTAGTGTAATTAGTGCATAAGCTTATAACCTGAACAGGTGGTCAGACATGGTGCTAAAAAAATCTACAAATTATTATTTAATCAGTGTAATAGTGTAACAACCAATTAAAATGACTCACCTGTAGTGTTGTGAACTTCAAAAAAGTCTGAGTCAGGTTCGATAGCATAATACTCAATATTGGAATCTGGGTCAGTGGCAGTGAATGTGTCGACCACAGAGCCAATAGGTTGCTCTTCTAAGATCTCTACAGTGTAGCTGGGGTCTTGACTAGTCCATGGTTTGGAAAACACGGGTGGATAGTCATTCACATCCACAATAGTCACCACAAGAATACCTGGAACATTACATATTATAGAACAGGGGTTTTCAATTTAAAAGTGACCAAGGGCCACAAGTGAATTCACGATTTTAGTGGTACGCTGCATCATAATCGGCTAAGTTGTGGAAGGAAATAAGCGAAGATCAGTTGGAGCTTTCGTATATTTTCCCCACATAAGTCAAAACTTTCCATCTCTTTGCTAAAAACATCAATTTTTACTTCAGTAGATTACTTTTCCAATAAACTTCATGGGCCATTAAAAAAATATCACGGGCTGCCAGTTGTAAACTCCTGTTATAGATCATGACATCCACAACTATCATTGAACTACTGTATGTACATTTCAAATATGGACAAGTTAATTATGTCTAAAATGAAGATATACTTGTTGGACCTTCCCAAACACAAAAATATTAATGCATATAACATATTTGAATCGACACGTCATTTCAGATGACAATCTGATGGCGTATTTGTGTAAATATAGAAAAGTGACACCCAAACACTTATCTTGCAGACCACTCTACCAACTGAGCTATTCAGGGTCTACTCCATGCCATTGTGTAATTCAACTATATAAAACCTGCTTAATGGTTGCATGGTCAAAGGTGCTATTCTCGCAGTAGACTAGACTGATGATGATGAGGAGGAGGAGATCAAGGTTTGAATCTCAATCTGGTGTACTAAGAGTGGTTTTTCCAAAACTGTTTTCCACTTTCCTTTCATACAAATGCGGGTAGATTACCTCTAGAATTCTTTCTTCCTCGTTTCTTCTCGATTAGAGATATTATCATATATATTTTAGGCTGAACAGGTAGTAAGACAGTGAGACAGTATATATATATATATATATATATATATATATATAACAACACACACACACACACACACACACACACACACACACACACACACACACACATACACATACACACACACACACATACACACACACCACACTTGGAGGTTTACATAACTATAATAACTTCCAAGAGTTTTGATGTAACCAAGTACCACCACTTACTACAAGAGCGCATTGCATTACAACAATTAATCCAAACTAAAAAGATTTTTGTATTAGTATGCAACATTATAACGTTCAAAGGTTGGCAAGGCTGACAATCAATATAATTATATACTCTTTACATATTACAAGGTAGGCCTACTTGACATAAGTAAATGAACCGAAACAAAAATATAAACGTACTGTATGGAATCAATTAAACATGCATTTAAATCAGATGATGTTTTCAAACCAGATCAGCTCTGATCTTAATTAAAGAAAAATAACCTTTGTCTTTGAAATCCCTAGAGATAAATCAATATTATTTATGTGCCTAGTGAATTTCTTTAAAAGCAGATCCAAGCGAAGGCTGATAAAGACGATTGTAAAACCTCTGAGGTATAAGGAAGTTTGAAAGTATTAGGGCCAATAAAGTATTAAAAGAATAAACTTCATTCTAAAATGTAAATGTTACATACCCTTTGTTATATATTCACATTTCAGAGTCTAAGACGAACCAAACATAGGAGTGAGACATAATTTAGATACAAGCAGACAATAAATACAATTTAGAAATAACATTTCTGATTGGTAGGCCTAAGGTTTCATAGACAAGCTATTAATTGTAGGTTTTAAAAGAAAATTCGACACATAAAACATGTGTATTTTCAACACTGTATATTCATTTAGATTGTTGTGCCTCGCTATTCAGTCGGCCCTTGTATCTTTCCTCTGCACTTGCACAGGCCATGCCACCCACCCCCTCTACTGCCTGGACCTCTCCAAAGTCCATGTTCTCTAAGCTGTCCGTGACGAGTTCCCCACTGTACTCAGCACCAATGAGAACTCCTTTTTCTATTGGCTCGCTTGGCGGCCACTATCGCTCACGTTTTCACGCACTAATGGGAAGTTCCCTTTTTCTCCCATTGGACAAGGCCAGGCAGCAGTGGAGGGTATTTAACACAGTGGTTCGCGGTCAGATGCGGTCAGTCAGCCTTGGTCAGTCGGAGAGTGGCTACCCAACCTGGGTGCGCTACCTGTTTGAAAGAGCTATTAAATTGTCTTGAGTTAGGAAAGAGCATTATTGTTTAAGATGGGGTGCTAATGAGCGTGAGTTTAGGGCAGTATTTTCGAAGTTTTTATAGCATAAACATTTATTTGGCAAAAATAGATCAAATATTTCTTCTATAGAAACATAGAGTTTAGTTTTCTGCACATGCTAATCTCAACAGTTCTTTAATATCTGTCAAGGGTGTCCTGGAATTTAGTGACAACTTTTTCTCTGCATTTAAAAAGTTTGTCACCAAATGCCGCTATGCTCATGAGAGATATTCAAGAACTCTTTAGATTAGCATGTGCAGAAAGCTAAACTCTATGTTTCTATAGAAGAAATATTTGATCTACTTTTGCCAAAAAATGTTTATGCTATAAAACTGCAAAATTAATGCACTAAACTGGCACTCACTAGCACCCCACCTTAACCCTCTCTCTTCACCATCACCCTACCTTCCACCACGACTCACGTTACCAGGACTTCCTCATGTTCCACCACGACTCACGTTGCTGGAACTTCCTCATGTTCCACCGCGACTCACGTTGCCAAAAGATCCTTCCGTTCCACCGCGACTAACGTTGCCGAAACATCCTTCTGTTCCACCGCAACTTATGTTGCCAGAACATTCTTCCGTTCCCCGTGACTAACGTTGCCGGAACATCCTTCTGTTCCACCGCGACCACGTTGCCGGAACATCCTTCTATTCCACCGCGACTAACGTTGCCGGAACATACTTCTGTTCCACCGCGACTAACGATGCGGAACATCCTTCTGTTCCACCGCGACCCACGTTGCCGGAACATCCTTCTATTCCACCGTGACTAACGTTGCCGGAACATACTTCTGTTCCACCATGACTAACGTTGCCGGAACATCCTTCTGTTCCACCGCGAATAACGTTGTCGGAACATCCTTCTGTTCCACTGCGACTAACGTTGCCGGAACATCCTTCAGTTCCACCGCGACTAACGTTTCCGGAACACTCTCGCCAACATTTTTTCAACCCCTACCCACACGTGTCTGAACACAACACAATGTTGCCGTCATCACAACATCAACCAGTTACATCCCCCCCTCCCCCAAAGCCAAAGGGATGGATAACAAGATGTGATGACTGATGACAACTAATTTTGTTTGTTAGTTACCCATTGTCATATATGCAGTAGAAACATGGACATCGAAGAAAAACAAGTAAAGTGGAGGTTGTAGGAATGAAGTTTGTGAGGAGCATGTTAGCTGTCACAAGAAACAAGATAATGAATTAAGTTATCCGGGAAAGAGTGAGGGTACAGGGAGTACATGAAATAGTAGAGGAAGCAAGGCTGAGGTGCTATGGTCCCTTAATGAGGATAGAAAAGAAAATAATCACAAGGAGAATGACGACAATGAAATATGTAGGAAAAATACTATAAGAGAGAGCAAAGAGATGAAAGAAGCAGCAAGTGTGCAAATCAGAGGAGACAGAGGGAGAAAAGCAGAAGGAGCCGAAGGCATTTTACTAAACTGACTCTGCCACAGACTGGAAACAGTGTCCCCACCTGCCGGGCATCTTGTTTACATATCTCCTTTGTGTTCACTAACTTTGCTTCACATGTTCCCAATAAGCTAAGACGTAACTCAACATTTCTTACTATTATTTTGGTCATCAGCAATTACGTTTAAACACTACAAGTTTGATGATAATCCAGACAAGCGTTATGTCTTTTGCTATTATTTATTTAATAACACTTTAGGTTGGCGGACTAGAATAAAACATGTTCAGGTTGAAATGAAGAAAGCTATCAAATTCACTTAAGTGTAGGTACCCCTTGGTTATATGTAGCTCCCTACCCCTAAGCAGTGCCATCAGAAGAGCCTCCAGAGCTTAAAGAATGAAAGTGCCTAACAGTTGTTAACATGTTAACTTAGTTCTTTTAATTCATTCATTCATTTTATTTTCAAAATAAATGTTAAATCAATAGTATATGACATTAATTAGACTCCTAGACCAATTACCACTAAAAAACTTGTAGCCCAAACTCTCGGCTTAGAGGGGCCCAAATACAAATAAATGAAAACAATAAAAGGATAAGTTAAGAAAAGTAAATTAGAGTGGGCAGTGAGAGTAATTATTTTGAAGATGCTGGACCCGTAATACGTCCCAATAAAAAAAAGAAACACGGTCCTCCTTACAACAAAATTTATATATATATTTGATTAGATAAAAAAGAGAAAACAAGGAGGCGAGGTGCCAGGGTAGTATGTTCACTTAAAACTAGGGATAACCTGGATTAACTAAAATATTGCAAGTCATAAATAACATTTTATTATATGTATTAGAAACATTAACAATATGTAGATATTCAGGCGTAACATTACTCATAATAAAAAATATTACAATCTAATGTTATAGATGACCTTTCTCAAACAAATCCTTGTCACATTAATTTAGAAATATAATTCGTAAGTCGAATAGTTCAGATTAAACTCACTTTTTACGAATGTCATACTTAGCGCATAACCTTATTAAATTTGGAATATTCTAACATAATGTTCTTACTGAACTCTCCAAAGGTAGATCCTTAACAAGATTAAATGTGAAATATGATTCATAAGTTACATAATTAAGTATAAATTCAATGTTTACAAAAAACATACTTAACGCATAACATTACTAATTTTGGAATACTATGACGTAATGTCCTTACCGAATTCTCCAAAGTAAATCTTTAACAAATTAATAGTGAAATATAATTCATAAGTTAAATAATTCAGTTTAAATTCCATGTTTACAAAACATACTTAACGCATAACATTACTAATTTTAGAATATTCTGATGTAATGTCCTTACTGAATTCTCTAAAGTAAACCTTTAACAAATTAATAGTGAAATATAATTCATAAGTTAAATAATTCAGTTTAAATTCAATGTTTACAAAAAACATACTTAACGCGTAACATTACTAAATTTAGAATATTCTGATGTAATGTCCTTACTGAATTCTCTAAAGTAAATCTTTAACAAATTAATAGTGAAATATAATTCATAAGTTAAATAATTCAGTTTAAATTCAATGTTTACAAAAAACATACTTAACGCGTAACATTACTAAATTTAGAATATTCTGATGTAATGTCCTTACTTAATTATCCAAAGTAAATCATTAACAAATTAATTGTGAAATATAATTCACAAGCTAAATAGTTTAGTTTAAATTTAGTGTTCAAGACAATGAAGAATAATATCAAACTTTCCTAATTTAAAAAAAAAATAAAGCCGAAAGAGAATTTTGATTAATTCCAGAATTATCCTTATGCCGAAAATGAATTTCTCCTTACATTTTTTTTTTATGAACAAGTCCTTGAAGCCTAAGCTTCGTCCGTCCGCTTCCAGACCTGGCCTAAGAGTGATGCCATAGTTTTCTGGACGGTCTTTTATACGGTGCAAACTTCATGAACATAAGAGACAGGATCCACAAAGGAAGGGGGGGAACGTGCGTGACCATGGAAACATCGGTATTATTCGAGAAGCCGAACTCGTGTATTCTCGAACGAAAAATTCTCTTCTTCTGGGGTAAGCGAAGGTTGGCAATATGCAGCGAACTCTAGCGGGGCGTGTCCGAACTCTTGCTTCACAAAGGCAGTCGTTGACCGGTTGAAGTAGGGGCTGGATGTGTTTACGTTTTCTCGACTGCAGCCGGGACGGTGATATTGGGTAAGTAATATTTTGATGACTCGTTGACTAACATTAGCTTGTAGCCATATGAATGCTACAAACTAACTACATTCTAAAAGCATCAAATTTTTAAAATAAATCCCCTTATTCCTATGGGACACATTTATTCTGTCGACACCCCTGCCATTAAGAAAACCATATTTGTTAACATTCAATTTTAGTCCAGTAGTTATTTATGGGAACTGTTTATCAAGCTTTTTGTTATAGTTGAAATAAATTAGTGAAAGTGTATACGTACCGGTCCCTTGTTGAGTGTTTGGGGCAGAAGTGTCAGTGACAAGGACTGTGAGGCGGACAATTGCTGCTATTTCTCTCTGCAGAGGTTCTGCTACCGAGACTTCGCCCGTCTCTTGGTCCACAGAGAAGAACCGCTGAAAGAGAAGATTTAATTAGGCTCAGGACATACAAATAAAACACACATTTATGGTAGGATTGTGATAAGAAGGAATTGTTTTTGTCAGTTAATTGAGAGGTTCTTCCTATCTGAATCCTACTATATACACATAATAATATACAACAGACACTCAGTTTAACTTTCTACCTTTGATATGAGATATAATGTGAAGCGATGGTGGACCCAGAAATGTACTCTTGGAGGGAGGTTTAAGGACCAACCAACAGAGCTAGAGTCCAGGAAAATTTACGAATATTTGATGTCTTTATAAGCAATTTGGAGTTCTTTTCATGGCAATTTAAGGAAACTATTTAATGATGTAAGTTATCTCTTTAAGAAAAACTTCTTTTTTCTTTTTGAGGTATTTTGTTATATTTGGAAGAAGGTGTGGGAAAGGTGGATATTATTGATTCATCCTAACCTGAGACCTGAAGTAAATAAACATTTCCATATCACTACGCGAAGGACCTACATGATTGGTGGAACACCAGTGCAATATTTTAAACATATGTGACCGTGTATAGTCAGTACCATAGCAAAGTAAGTCACTACCAATTTTTGTGTTTTTTAATGCTTTTAAATTTATTTTCTTATGTTTAACAAAACTCGGCCCACACTTAGCAAACGCCATAAATAGACAGGAAGCACCTCAACAATCACAACTGTCACTTAACACTGCCGAGATCAACTGTAGACTCACCCTTGCTGACTTGACGTTAACATGTGATGAGGACTGTACCATGGTGTCCCTCAACTCTAAGTCAGGAGTTTGTTGGTATTTGAATAGCGCTTGCAAAGCTTAAAGTATAATTTCCCAATTGAATGAGAGGATAACTTGAGTTATGATAATTTTATAATGATATTTTAAAACACGTTTAATAGAAAACATAGATGGGACTATTTATTTAGTGAGAGGACACCATTAAAGTCCGTTCAGTAGCAAACCAGAGCATAGACTTCCACGTGGCTTTGTTTACATCAGGTTTCAGCTTAGGATGAATCAATAATAGAAACATATAATAACCCACTTTGGTGGCTGCATGGTCTAAGGTGCTATTCACCCAAGAGACTGGCTGCCAATGATGGCGAGATCAAGGTTCAAAGCTCAATCAGATTTACTGAGGGGGGTTTTCCCCCAAAAAAAATTCTACTCTCCTTCCACACAAATGTGGGTGCACTTCCTTTAAATCTATCCTTACCATCCCTAAAAAACCATTATAGTAATTAGTACATGAGAGTATGGCCTGAATGCGTAGTAAGACGTGGTGCTAAAAAAAATCATATAAAAGGGGATGAACATGATATGGATTTTACAATGAAAAGAAGAACACAGTTCCCACTTTACATTGATGCTACTGGACAAAGAGGTGAAGGCTGCTTCTTAAAGAAAATTGATCATTACCACCCAATCCTCGATCTAGGTTAAAAAAAAAGAGGTTTTTCTTTAAGAGATATATTATATATTCTCATTCAATGTCCATTTCCTGTATTTGTCATGTATGTTATCTATTTGAGTGTCCTATAATATTATTCTTTCCCATTTTCCTTTCTTTACATTTTGTGTTTTTTGGTTTCCTCTTTTAGGAAGTTGCAATTCCCATTCCACCAATATAGTTACATTGGCGCTTTATAAAATAAATAATTTCAGTTTTCAAATGATTATAAGATTTTTAAATTACACAAAAATTAAAGTTTTTAGATTTTTTTTTCCATCCTATTAGTAGATATTAATTATTATTATTGTTTGAAATAAATTTTAAATCATCAAAAGCTCCAAGTTGTGGTTGAGACCTTTAACCACTTGCCTGTTGGGTTTTCAATTTTTTTCTGCACTGAAAATGCCAAGATTTTTTATTTATTTTCAAGAGACATCTATTAGGTGATAACTGGCATGCAAGATGAAATTTCTGAGAAGGCTGGGAGATACAAAGATTGACAGGGTGAGAGAGAGAGTGTGTGAAGGATGAATCCCTCCAGGATAGGATAGAGAAGGCGAGATCAAGGTGTTATAGACATGTGAGGAGGATGGAAGAGGGGAGGATTTCAAGAAGGGTGCTTCAAATTGAGGTGGCGGGCAAGAGGCCAAGAGAAAGACTCAGGGACAGGTGAATAAAGGGAGTGCAGGGGAGTGTGGAGAGGAGAGGAGTAGATTGGGCCGGCGTGGAGGAAGAATGGTGGTGGGAGGCAAAAGTAAATGGAGAGGCTTATGTTCGAGACAGACCCTGCCAGTGGCAGGAAACTGTGCATGATGATGATAATGCTATATTAGGTAAAATATAACTTCTACAATTAGTTACAATAACTACACCTGATGTCACTAGTGAGTAGTATGCTCGAGACAATACTCTAGATTTTCTGGGGTAATTGAGAGGAGAGGAAGCACAAATAATATAAATCACGGCTAATACAAAAAATCCTTTTATTCCTCGTATATACAATATATACTTAATGAATTAATGAAAGAAGTCCTTTATTAATTTGTTTTCTCTCTGAGGGTTGTACTAATTGCCATAGTACTATTTATTTGTCTCTGTCTGTCTCTCTCTCTCTCTGAGAGATTGTTGCAACTGCGCACTAAGTGGCAATAGCAGTAGAATGCATTCAGACAGTGGTGTATTGTTTGTGACATAGTTAAATATAGTCACGGTTAAGCCGTAAACTGGTTGACCCACCCCCGATAAATCGAGAGTCTAATGTATATCTAATGAGTAAAAGAGAACTTCTATAAGGATAAATTCAGAAAAATATGGCCAAATCAGGACCGGAGCGTCAAAGATTTACTTGCCTGAG
Organism: Timema podura; assembly: GCA_033556935.1. Taxonomy (NCBI): domain Eukaryota; kingdom Metazoa; phylum Arthropoda; class Insecta; order Phasmatodea; family Timematidae; genus Timema; species Timema podura. The sequence goes on from JAVRXN010000009.1 coordinate 33,333,201, forward strand.
CTAGACACAAGTAAGTCAAGATTGATAAGAAGAGGCTGCGTGCGTCAGACACAGGCAAGTTAGGCAAGGGGTTAAGGCAATGTGCCCGATCATGTTGACTAACTGGCTCTGGTAGTTTTGTCAGTTTGAATCCATATCAGGTTGAAGTTTATTAGTCTTAACTTCATGTGTGATTGGGTGTGGTGAGGGATTGTGAAGGTATAGTTGTTGTCCTTTAAGGCTTGTTAGGATCAGACATATTTCCCTCTCTTTTTTGACCTTCAAGGGCATGTGAGTAGGCATTTTTCATTTCAACTCGAGTTTGAATGAAAATATTTAGTTTTATTCAAATTTGGGTAATACAGATATTTCAAGTTAAATTTCTATGCTAAATCCATATATAGACCAAAATACAAAATATATATTATTTTATGAATTTTAGAATTTTTTTTAGTTGAGCTCAAAAAAATACTCACAAACTCTAATATTTGTGTACTGACACGTGCCTAGTGACATGATAGCTTATTGGCTCCCTCATTTCTACCAGGACTCCTATGCCACCATTTCCTTTACTCTTCCCATTTGAGCCGGGCCTAATGTATAATTAATGTGGCTGTTGTAGGTGCAGTGGCGCAGGAATGTTTTTATTTGGGGGGTAAAAATAACCATGTGATCTTATAGGGGATAACATTTTTTAGATTAAAAGAAGAACAGGAAAATGTAATACAGCTGTGCCTCACACTACGCGAGTGATTGGTTCTGATAAATAATCACGTAACACTAAAACGCAAGTGAAATGATTTTAGCATGAGTGATATAGGAATTACTCCAAAGGAAATAAAAACCTAATACTTGCAAATAAATGCCATTTTTAAAATTTATATAACTTGTACAATGCATTAGGTAGCCTAAACCTATTGTCAATCTTCAATCCCCTGAAATTTGAAAAAAAAAAACACAATTTCTAATCAATGTGTCTAATTAATACAATGCTACAGGTACACTTACTGTTAATCTTCAATCGCATGATAACATAACTGGATTTGGCAAATCTGGATTATCACTCTCTTGCTCTTGACGGTAGGCTCTTGCTATCTTGACGGCCCTTGGACGGGAAGCTCTTGATCTCTTGAAGGTCCTGGGAGGGTAAGCTCTTGCTTTCTTGACGGCCCTTGGACGGTAAGCTCTTCTGGCATGAAGGTCCTAGGATGGTAGGCTCTTGCTTTCTTGAAGGCCCTGGGATGGTAGGCTCTTGCTCTCTTGAATGCCCTGGGATGATAGGCTCTTGCTTTCTTGAAGGCCCTGGGATGGTAGACTCCTGCTCTCTTGAAGGTCCTGGGATGGTAGACTCTTGCTCTCTTGAAGGCCCTGGGACGCTAATCTCTTGCTGGCATAAAGGCCCTAGGACGGTAAGCTCTTGCTCTCTTGAATGCCCTGGGATGGTAGGCTCTTGCTTTCTTAAAGGCCCTGGGATGGTAGACTCTTGCTCTCTTGAAGGCCCTGGGACGCTAAGCTCTTGCTCTCTTGAAGGCCCTGGAATGGTAAGCTTTTACTGTTGTGAAGGCCCTGGGTCTTTAGACTGACGATTTTCAATTTATTTGATGAAATTATAAGACTCAACTGACGGGAAGCATTTTCCCTCTCTCTCCATAGAGTTATTTGTAGCAAGCCAGAGAACTCTGGATCTCTCTAGCAACTTTGGTGCTTCTATCCATGTTGGGATAATTCTCTTCAATGATTCTAATTGCACTGTTAATGTGCTTAAATAAATCAGCAAATTGTTTTGTTGAAAGTTTAATAGGCTCAACAACATAAGGCTCTTCCTCTTCATTATTTATGCCATTCTCTATTTCTAGATCTTCATTGGTGAATTCTGTTGAGTGGGATTGGAGCAATTCACCCACATTTTCCTAGTCTACATCCTCAAATACAACATCTTGCTATGTCAACGATGCCATGTCTTTGATTGGAAAGCTCGAGGTCAGGATCAAAATCATGAGAATCAGAAACTTCAGGCCAAACATTTTTCCAAACTACTTTCATACAGGACTGTTTAACTTCTGCCCATGCATAACCAATGTTGTCAATACCACCCCCCTAACACCAAACTGTACAGTAAAGATCAACGCTTTCACTGGAATGTGTGTATACAAGGTCACACCATCACCGCACAGGATGACTGCGAAATTCCAGCTGACCATGCACTATTTTTGTATTTCTTTGAATCGTGTTATAGCGAAAATGCGTAAAGTGATACCACGTATAACGAGGGATACCTTTATTTAAAGGTCCCATTGTGCATTTTTCTCATTTATTTTAGTCATTCTAAACATTAGAATTAATACACACAAAACATATTAAGAAAAATTTTATCTGATGCAGCTCAACTAAAAATTATGAAACACTGAAAATTAAAGTATATTTCCATACACCTTTGCCATATATTTGTTATTAGCTATAAAACCACTAACCAGTTTTGCAATTTCAATTTTGTTGAGCCTCTCAGGTGATTTAGTCTACATTGCCTCATCGTGGAGCGAAGCTAGTTTTTAATGCATCCAAGCATTGAAAAACTTCTTTCTGCAGTAGCTGATGTAGCTGGTATCACTATCAGAGTTTTCAAAATCTCTTCAGTGTATGCTCCAAGCACATTTTATTTTTACTATGTTTACATAGTATCTCGTCTCAATAAGATGTTTACATTATCTAAATGTTTATTATATTATTCTGGGGGGTAAAAATGATACTTTTTACCCCCCTCAATTTTTAGGGTGGGTAAAATTTACCCCCGTACCCGCTAGTTCCTGCGCCACTGTGTAGGTGGCAACTTACAAAACAAACTAAAGACAGGAGTTTCAACAAAATGAAGTGATTTGGCAGGATATGAACTTGAATTACTCCTCAAGATATAAGTGTATGTGTCTTACTGGTGGTTATGGATAGAGCTGATGGTGTTTTTAATCCAATGAGAACGAATTGGTATCCTATAATACCAGTGTTTATAAATGGTGCAACACCAGTTAGTGTAATGTACATGGTATAGCTTTGCGTTCTGGGGGTAATCTTCAGGAGGCATGAGGGCCAATGTTTGGAGGACATGTGACCAGAATAAGACAACATGGGACTGTTTATAAACTGTATTAATACTGCCAATTTGTGTCGTTGTTTGTTCAGACATTTAAAATAATTGTTTGTAGTATTTAGTTTATTTATTAATTTATTAAATTACTTTAGTGTGTTAGTTATATATTGTAAATAGTTCAGTGCATTTGTTTATTCAATAATTATATTATATAGTATTTGAGTTGGGTTGAATCCGCTATTTTATGAATCTGAATCTCCAATTTATCTTTGAAACTCAAATCTAAATCCAAATCTTGGAAAAAATTATGAACATAATCGCAAATATAAAGACAATTATAATGATAGAAAATACAAATAGTAGCTAAATGTTAACATTCTTTCTTACAATCAATTCACTATAACATTCATACATTCAGTTAAGTGTTAAATTGCTGGTCTGGGGTCTGGTTGTTAAGTTCATCCTATAATTATAATTGGTTCTGAACCACCTGTAAGATGTATTAGAGCTCTAAACCATATTTCATTTGATTTGATTTTTTGATTTTTTTAAAAAGGATTTGAGTATCGGGTCTGTAATTTTCTCGAATCCTCAAATATCCTTAAGAATTTGAGAGATTCAAAGATTCTAAGGCTCATCCCCATCTAGTCCTGTCTTGAAATAATGACAGATGGCATGTTATACATGTGTGATGGGCTAATCGCTTTAGCTCACACATACAAAGAGGCTTTATTCAGATAAACTCTCAAAAATAACACAATTTATAATCACCTTGTGAATTGTGGTTTTCACTCACCAGCACAAGCGTGGATGTTTCTTCCTGTTGACTTAAGATAAACGCGCCCGTCACATACTAGTCTGTTTGAATGGCTTGAGTACAAACAACCATCACCTGACTGGGTTCCCGACCGCTGGCGCGTTCGCTGGCCAACCAATGAAGCATGGTTCTGGAATGGTCTACTGCTTTCCAGGCAATAACCCCCCCTCTTCCTCATTATCACCCCTCTGGTACCGGATCATAATCATATATATGCTGGCGTCCTCAAGCAATACGGTGCATTTTTCTATTATACGCTCCATGAATTACGTAGAGGCTCTTCAACTACTCGACCAACCTACTACAGGAACAAGATGGTGGACCCGTCCGTCACTCTAGCACTCCACAGAGGACCAGAAAAATGTAATATCAACTCAATGAGTAATATTTGTTAGTTGTGCACTGACCACATAGTGTGTGTGGTACACTTAGAATTTTATGTTTTCTCATTTAACCTTTTTACTCTAGCTTGTCAAAGATTGTTACCAGTGATGTTAATTGCTTAGAATTATCCAATCCATATTGACTGTCACATCAGTTGGTCCGAATATGTCCTTCTGACTCTTCTTAATATTAGGAGCTGTCAGGCGCTCCATACAAATAGGTTTATTATGTAAGAAACTGTGAAGTGTTCTTGCATAATTACGCGACTAAATTGGGTCATAGGCTTAATTCAAGCTTTGTTTACTTTATGTTGTCTACCTTACAAGGTGCACAACTCAGGGGGATTCAATGAGCCATCAGAGGCTGCTTGCATTATATTCTTGTCGTATGTATTTGGTGCCCTTAAGACTCATGTGAACTTTGAAACCTTCTTGTACTTTAGTTTCCTTTAGTAAATCTGTGGATTTGAGTCATTTGTAAATATGGTTATGTAACCAGGAAGTCCTAGTGGGAATCGCCAGATGTTTATTCCCTAGATAGCTTGGAATCCTATTCGTCCTAGTCAAGGAATATATTCTAATACTACTCCAACCTTGTGGAAAAATAGTTTTACCTGGTCGTACTCTAATTGAGTTTAGTACCTTAAGTACGTTGTATATATTGTTGTTACCGTTACTCTTTAAATACAAGCTAGTAAATACTTAGTGATTATTAGTAATTCATAAGAAGTTTGCGTCCATTATTGATGTGTACCAATTACCTAATATGAAGGTTTAATTTTATAAAGTTGTATTTTACCGGCATTTGATCTGTTGTTCTGTTTCAAGTTAATATATATCTTTGTGAAATGTTAGTGATCCTTTCATTCTAGAAAGGGCTAAAGTTCCTATTTAAGGAGTCCATGTTGTAGCGTTCAAACTGAGTTCAGTTGCCAGCGGCCCAGTTAAGTTACATGAGTAACTTCTTATGTGTCTTATTTACTATACTAGTTATTATAATAATGTATGCCAATAATATTGCTTAAGGGGCTGTGAGCCTTCTACTGGCCTAACATAAGATGTTAGTAGTGAACTCCTTTAATGTTTATGTAATTTTCAATCATATTCTTGTGTTTAATAAAATAGACTGTTTTCTTGATTAATTCACTTGTGATGATATTGCCTATCCTCCTTTCCATTATATAAATTCACATGTTAATGCCTCTCATTCAGGTAACGGACTGCCCCTTTAACTGGCGGTGCACATGTGGTATAACTAATGATAAGATAGACATAGTCCTACCTTGAAATCTTCAGTATGTTCAACCTGTTTTCCATTCTTGTCCACGGCCGTGATTGGGTCAATGGCTGCAAAGTGTAGTACTTCAGTATCATTAATATCTGGATCTTTAGCATTGAGTCGTGTAGAACACTGTTCCAGTGGCAGCATCTTCTGATACCTGAAACAATATACAATAGTAGTTTAGTTATCAACTCACAACCTTGTTGAATCTTCACTTTATCCCAGTAAAACAATTTAATTTGCTTCTTAGGAAACAAAATGTTGTACTGAGCGTAAGTGTTGTATTCGTCATACGTGTTTCAAATACAATATTTGTGTGAAAATGATATAATTGTGTACAATCTATAGAGGCAATTATTTGTGGTACATTAAATTATTGGATTTTGTTAGATAAAAAGTCGTATTTATACTAAATGTTGCTAAAAAAATGCTTTTTTCAGATAAAAATGGTAAATAATAGCTCAAACCTAAGTGGTATAGCCTATATGTTAAGTCTGATTCTGAGGCCTGAAACTATGTATAAGTTAAGAGTTGAGAAAGTTAGTTCAAGCAAGTCCCTAACCTATGATTGAGTATCGAACTCTGCCTAGTCACCACTTATATAGTAAGATGCGCTGTGGTTTTTGAAGACTGGGAAGGTCCGAAGAGGACAGCCCAATTGGGAGAGCGAGCCGAAGACCAGATTAAATTTGTCTATTTACTCTTCATTCTGAATGGCAAGATGCAGGTTACAATTGGCTCTAATTTCAAATATGGTGTTTAAACCTGTGTGAATCCATCAATTTTCAATTCGAATAAAATCTTAATATTGGCTAACTTACATTTAATCGAATCCAAACCAAATCTCATGCCTAAAAATTTTTTGAGTCAAGTCTGAATGAACCGCAAGCTAATTTTTTTTTATCGAATCCTAATCAAATCCATGCTTACAAAAAAAAAAAAAAAAGGATCAAATAGGTATTTAATTTTAAAGCTAGTTCAGATTTAATCGATTTAATTTACTACTATGATACGTTTCAAATCGAGTCTGTGTTTAATATTTTGCAATGAAAGGTTTTTGAATTCAATACAATAATAAGGAGAAATATAGCTTCAGACCTGGAAAGTCGACAGTGGATCTTATTTTTGCTGTGACACAGCTGCAAGAGTGACACTATGAGTAAGGAAAATACCTACTTATGGTATTCTTGAATAGAAAAAGCTTATGACAGCGTGGGCAGAAAAAGTATATGGAAAGCGCTGGAAAGAAAGGAGTTCAAGATGATACCATAAAAAGAGTGAGGAATATGCACAAAGAAAGTGTGAGATGTGTGAAAGTGGGTGAGGATAAGGACAAATTGATTTGAGTTAAAGAACGGTCTGAAACAAGGTAGTGCGCTCTCTCTCCACTACTGTTCATTGTGATGGATGAAACACTGAAGGAAGTGAGGAGGGAAATATAAAGCAATGGTGTTTTCAGATAACCTGATGGTGTGGGGTAGTGAGGAGAAAGAAGTACAGGAGCAACTGGAGGTTTGGGAAGAAGTGATAGAGCGGTATGGAATGAGGTTTAATGTAAGGAAGAGCGAGATGGTGATCACGACAAGGAAGGATGCCCTGGAGGATGTTGGATATAATCGGTGTGGGAGAGGGGGGTTGGTAGGAGGCCGAGAGGAAGACAAATTGACAGATGGATGAAGGGAGTAAGGAGGAATGTGGAGGAAAGAGGAGAAGACTGGGCCAAGATGGATGGAGAGAGGTGGGTGAAGGAAAGGAGGCGGTGGATAGGTTTATGTTCCAAACAGACCCAGTCAGCGGCTGGAAGCTGTTCATGATGATGATGATGAATAAAATATTTCAAAAAAATGTTGATAAACATTTTAGACAAATTTTAAGATTATAAAAAATAATGTAATAAAGAGCATTAATTTTCAAAAGTTAAAAATCAAATAAAGATCACACCACTTTTTTAATCATGGTACAAGAAATTCCCTGTGCCAAACAATTGTCACCCACGTTATTCCTTTACAACCTGGAATTCAAGCTAATTTCTCTATCCACTCTACCATGCAAATGGTTTACAGAATTATTATATTAATTTGTTAAGTAAGTATGAATTATAGATTTGAATTTTGAGCTAAGCCCATCAAATCTGAATCTAAGATTTATATAAGTTCAAAATTTGAAATTGAACCCGAATCAACCAATATTAAGATTCAGATTTGGATTCAAAATTATGAAGGTTCATACTGGCTTAGTAGTGTTGTCGAGTCCCTTCTTTGTCTCGAATCTCGAATATCCTTAAGAATTTGGGGAACAAAAGGGCCCGTCACTAATATATTCACATCCAATACACATTTCCTGTGTTTGTCCTTTATGTTATTCTTTCCTTTCACATGTGTCCAAGTGTCCTAACATTTTTAACAAATTTCTTTTTTCTCCCCTTTGTGTTTTTTTCAGGGATCTCTAAATATGTAACCAGGAACTCTTAACCAATAGACCACATGGCATAAACCAGTGCTAGTTACACATTTCTAAACAGGTAAGGTTTTGATAAGATTTTATCTATAAAATTGTGAACCACCAATAAATATTTTGGCAGGATGAAAATACATCATTCCTCACCTCTGCTCTCTGAGTGGGCGGTGAGAAGTAAGGATCCTTGTCATTGCTGTTGACAATATTCACAGTTAGCGTAGTGGTGCCAGTCAAACTGGGGATACCTGTCACACAAACAAATATTTAGCCAGACAGAACCTACCAGACAAGAGCGAGTGAAAGAAAAACAACTTTTAAAAATAAATATCTACATATTTACAATGTAAATGTTGTGTCTTACTATTAATTCAGGTGAAGCACATTTTACTATAATCGAATAAATTTAAAAATGACACCTGAACATGGGAATTGAACCCATGACCTTTGGTTCAGCACACCAGTGCTCTATCAGTGATCCATCCAGGGATCATCCTGTGCTCAGAGTCATTCTTCACTCATATTTTAAGGCAGAGTCTGTGATAGACATGTAGATATTACCTGCTACTAAGAGCTATCATTGGTACCACAACCACCGGTGACTCAGTTGTAGCTTTATGCTGTCAATAGTACAACTACATTTACATTCCAAGCGGTTCAAGATGGAAAGAAGCAACGCTACACAATTTAGTAAATACGAGAGGTGTAGCTTGGGGGATGGAAGATTTTAGTTACAGACATGAGCCGTATCTCGATTATAGTCGAATACATTGAAAAATGACACATGGATGCAGGAATCGAACCCGAGACACCCATAAAAGACTCTGCCTTAAAATATGAGTGAAAAATGACCCTAAGCACGGGATGATCACTGGATAGATCAGTGGTAGAGCATTGGCGTGGTAAGCCAAAAGTCCCAGGTTTGATTCCCGGATCCACGTGTCATTTTTTAATTTATTCGACTATAATCTAGATACTGCTCATGTCCGTGATTATAATCTTTCATCCCCCAAATTTTGCCTTCCATATATACTTAATTGTATAGCATTAATTCCTTCAACATTTTATTATGCTAATGGGATAGATGTGAATAAAGTAAAATTCAGATTACATGTAGCCGCATTTTCACAAAGAGAGAGTGGAAAAACCCTTTAAAAAATCATTTAAATACATCAAGCCAGGTAAAACCAGACAAGATGAGCTTGACAGTTAATCCATGTGCCCACCGATGTATGTATTATTGACTGCCCTATTTTAAGGATGAGAGGATTGCTTGCATAATATGCGCCCACATTAGAATAAAGACCACAAAAACTCTCATGTTGAAATCTTTCCCTCAGTACACTTTACCAGGACTTAAACCCATATCTCCCCATCAAGTGCAATGTAAGTCTTAGCACATTAGACCATTCAGCCATTATTATAGGTTAAATATTGTTGTTAGATCATATATCAATTTGGACGACTAGTAGCTTTGTTAACACATGGCTACCAATTATTGCTGTGGAACGACATGCAATGTTTATAGAACTTATTGATAAAAACAAAAGTGCGTCTAGTTTTTCAGATCGATGTTAAACTCAAAATGATAAGAAGTATTTTTAAGAGTCACAACTTGATCTAATGTTTTACAAACTAGGCGACACAATATTTCACAATCATTAAAATGCAATACTATATTAATGGTTATTTAGAAATCAATTATTAAGAATTATTTGTGCAAATTAAAGATATAATGTTCTCTCAATACCTCCACCATAGTAGTTTGGTTTGGTTGTCCTTGACCTTGAACCAACTCACCATGATCCACCGCTATTATTTCAATGTTGTAGATGTTCCTGCGATCATAATCCAGATTGCTTGCGACCTTCACTAGCCCTGTCTCATTGTCAATACTGAAGTCTTCATATCCTCCTTTCTGAATTACATAGCTGAGGTCAGCATTCACTCCAGAGTCAGCGTCTGTGGCCTGGGTTTGCTCTACACTTGTCCCTAAACATAAGTCAGTAATTAAATAAAAGATTCTAGAAGAACAATCAATAACTAATTATTGTTTATTGCTGTGATTCCCAACTGAGGTTTCATGGAGTACAAATACTAATGGAATAATTATGGTTAAAATTATAAGCACACTTACCCGCCTCGGTGGCGTAGTTGGCTAACGCGCTAGTCGTGTTAAGCTCGACCGCCGAGGACGGGAGATCGAGGTTCGAATCTCGGTCGGGTGAACTGGGGGTGGTTTTTCATAAATGGTTTTCCACTCTCCCTCCACGCAAATGCGGGTTCACTTCCTCTAAATTCAACCCTCCCAATTACTAATCCATTAGAGTAATTAGTACTTAAAGCGTATAACCCGAACGGGTAGTAAGACGCGGTGCTAAATATTATATAAGCACACTTACGTGGCCAGTGCTTGAATAAAAGTTGTTGAAACAAACACTAACAGACACAAGAACACATTTAATCTATCTTAATGTGATACAACTCAAATAATAACAGGGACAATGCTTTTCAAAGTTAACCTAGCAGAACATTACAAAACAAGAGACAGTAGATATGAATGACATAAACTTGCCAATTCACCTCCTGGCATGTCTTCCCGGATTGAAGTAACGTAACTCTGTCTAGTGAACATGTCCTAGTATGTCCAGTGTATCAACTCACCTACTGGCGTGTCTTCCTGTATTGAAGCAACATAACTTTTCTATTGAACATGTCCTAGTATGCCCTAATGTCCTAGTATGTCCAGTGTATCAACTCACCTACTGGCATATCTTCCTGTATTGAAGCAACATAACCCTCTCTATTGAACATGTCCTAGTATGTCCAGTGTATCAACTCACCTACTGGCATATCTTCCTGTATTGAAGCAACATAACCCTCTCTATTGAACATGTCCTAGTATGTCCAGTGTATCAACTCACCTACTGGCGTGTCTTCCTGTATTGAAGCAACATAACCCTCTCTATTGAACATGTCCTAGTATGTCCAGTGTATCAACTCACCTACTGCGTGTCTTCCTGTATTGAAGCAACATAACCCTCTCTATTGAAATGTCCTAGTATGTCCAGTGTATCAACTCACCTACTGGCGTGTCTTCCTGTATTGAAGCAACATAACTTTCTCTATTGAACATGTCCTAGTATGTCAGTGTATCAACTCACCTACTGGCGTGTCTTCCTGTATTGAAGCAACGTAACTCTCTCTATTGAACATGTCCTAGTATGCCCTAATGTCCTAGTATATCCAGTGTATCAACTCACCTACTGGCATATCTTCCTGTATTGAAGCAACATAACTCTCTCTATTGAACATGTCCTAGTATGTCCAGTGTATCAACTCACCTACTGGCGTGTCTTCCTGTATTGAAGCAACGTAACTCTCTCTGGTGAACACAGGCTGATTGTTGTTGACGTCCCTGACCGAGATATGAACTGTGGCACTGCTGCTGAACTTCTCATCCTTGGCCTAAAGTTTACAATTCAAACATTACATTATCTAATATAAGATAATAGATTCATTCTAAATATTCAAATCCAAACCATCATTATGATTATACCAAATGCAATGTATTGTCTTGGTTATCACACACACATTACAGTTTCATAGCATTATTTACTAACTGGATAAACTTCACAAATAAATTGTAAAGTTCTGAAACATTAACTTCCAATTCGAAGCAAAGTCAAATTTAATAATATGTTATAGCATACTCCCGAAGTCGAATCAATGTTCAACTATTTTTAAAAAATGTTAAAAGAAAAAGAGTATATGTTACATAGTTAAATGGCGTAAGGTATTAAATAAAATGTTATATTGTAAATATGATTAAAATTATTTGTCCTTAAGTGTTAAATTTTGTCATTATTTTTAATTTAATTTATTATTTTAGATTTAGTCATTTTAACATTAGTTTGTTATGTATATAACAGCATCAATGATAAAAATTTAATTAAAATGTGTGATTTAACTATAAACATTTTTTTGTCAAAGCTTTGTAATTGTTGAATCTTGAATTTGAGTTTCGAATCAAAGTCAAAAATGGTTGAATATTTGAAGCTTAAGTTAAAGCTTTTGAATCTTTGCATAGCTATAAATGGTCCTGGAAGTCTGATGAACAGCCCACAGGCTTCTCCTCTTCAAAATGTCAACTAATATTACATTTAATTAAAATTTTAAATTTAATACCTTTTCAATAATTAAATTTAAAAAAAGATTTGCTATTAATAATTAATTATAATTCATAGTGTTAGCTATGGATAATTGCAAAATATATAATTTTTTTAGCACCTTGTCTTATACCCAATCGGGTTTTACGCTTATATACTAATTACGCTAATGGGTCAGGAATGAGGAAGGTTGAATTTAGAGGAAATGTACCCACATTAACTTGGATAGAGTGAAACTATTTACGAAAATCACCCTCAGCACAGCCGAACATGCATCAAACCACGATCTCCACATCAATGTAAGTATAGTCTGTTGTGAGAGTAACGCCTTAGACCATACAGCCACCGAAGTGGGTTGTAATATATTCTCAGGCACATATACAAGATGGCAAAGGGTGTTAGGGGGGTTTCTAAGGACTAGATATCAAAAAGTCAACCAATACTACATTTAATTATTAAAACCGTACACCTTTTTTAAAAGTATTAAATGAAAAATAAATGTACTCATTTATTAGTAATACATTATCATGATGTCATATATTACTTATTGTAATCTATATTAGAAGCAACATAAGTGACCATTTGAGCCGTTCAGTCATTCAAGGTATTGTTTGTTAGCTTCATTTCAGCTGGATATTTTCATCACTTATGACACAACAAATTATACAGCAAGGACTTCATGACGATACCCTGGAAATTTTAGCGAGGGGAATAGAGTGGTCAAAACTTTGAGGAGATTATAGTAGTGGTTGTGAAATGGAGCCAAATTAATTTTTATAAAACTACATCTGACATATTCTTTTGAAAGGAAACTCTCAACAATGATATGTGATGTACTCTCTTCTGATGAATCAAGATCAGTATGAACAGGCAACTGCATAATATAAGCAACAATGATTAACTTCTAGTCGTAGTCCAGTCAGTGTTCTACTCTCGTCTGATGAATCAAGACAAATTTGAACAGGCAGCTACAGAATATAAGCAACAGTGATCAACCTCTAGTCGTAGTCCTCTCTATGTTCTACTCTCTTCAACTGAATCAAGATCAGTTTGAACAGGCAACTGCAGATTATAAGCAACAATGATCAACCTCTAGTCATGGTTCAGTCAGTGATGCACTTTCTTCTACTGAAGATGGGGTCTGAAGTGCTTTGGAAATTACTTTGATGTTATTTGTTCCACTATTTCCAGTAGTTTCTTTATGCATGGGATTTTTGTTTATTGATACTATACTATATTGATACTATAACAAACCCTGCAATAGAACTAAGAACTATGCACTTCATTATACCAATTGGTTTTGTTCTGGTATCCCTCCCCCTCTTCCATCAATACCACTGCAGGAACTATTATGTTCTCAATCAACAACACTAATTGCAATGGAAATTCTATGCATAGGCTTTACTAATCTCCAAAAATTTGTGGAAAATATAAAGAGGTGTGTGTTAAGCCCACCGCATATTGGACAGAGGGCAGGTGCAGCAGAGGGGCAGGAAGGAAGAGGAAAATCCGTAATACACGTGTTCTTATGGTTACCGCACATTGGACAGAGTGCAGGTGCCTCTTTCTGGTTGTAGTTGACGTACAGTTTTCCTGCGTCCTCTGCGCCTCTGTCACACAGTTTTTGTGTATTGTGATGAAACATTTCATTTAATTAGTTCAAGACCATCCAGTATTATATGGAACAAGCAATCCAGACTACATGAGGACGAAGCTGAAAGATGAGTTAGGGGAAAAAGATTGCTATTGAACTGAATTACTCTAGCGGTAAGTGTAATATTCTAGATTTTTAAAGTTATTGAAATTAATCTACAGTAGTTTTTATAACCCAATGGAATAATTAGATGTTACTAGACACTGCGCATAGAGTAAATTGCAATTCTCATCTTTTTCCTTTTTTTACTAAGAGAGTAGAGTACAATTAAATGATTTAATTCAGAGTCTGCCTCGGAATCCAAATCTATCAGAAGTTCCTCTAATTCACACGCCATATCATGTCTTGTACCACTGGGTGAAGCTCCCTGACTCGCTTCAAATCTGCGGTGCCTTGCAGAAACCTCTTCCTGTGCTTGCCTGCCCTCTGCCTTTGCTGCACCTGCCCTACATCCAATGTGCGGCGGTCCTAGTAGTTGTCTTATTAGAATTAATATATTCATTTATTTTATACTTGTGTGTAAGATGTCATGGCAAGCATTATATTAATATGACACATTTGATTAAGAGATTAATAATATAAGAGTACAGGTAGTAGTAATCAAATAAAGAACATCCAAATCTAAGTATTGTTTAGTTAATTTTAATGTAAACATTTCTTGATAAAAAAAAACTATTGATAAAAACCAATCAAATAATTAAATTAATTGTATCACAAATTCATTATAGAAATATAGCTGAAATAATGTGTACATTTTGATGATTTTGCATATGTTTTACATTGCATAGTAGATTAAAAAATCTGTGGGTTTCTCAAACTATAACAGAGTATGTTGCTTATAATAAAACTTGTTGATCCCAATCTTTCAGAATAGAAATGTTATTAATGTCTGTAATGAGATGTACATGCTCAACCTTACCTCAACAAGAGGGAGATGATGTCGCTGCTGACATTGGTCATATCTAGTCCAAAGCATTCACCACTGTTATTTCCCCACTGTGCATGTCTATTGCGAAGAGATTGTTGATGTTGCCCTCAAGGATGTGATAGGTGATTTCTGAAGATTTGTCAGGATCTCTTGCCTGTAATAGAACACATCATCAGTATTATTTAACAAGCATCCCAATGGCTAAATTATTTTATAATAATAAAGATTTATAAAAATTAATAAGAAATAAACTATTAGGTGCAAATTTAAGTAAGAAAGCCCACTTAGGGAAAGAGGAAGAATGTGGGAACAATACAATGCACGAAGGTGACATCTTTCTGGGTACCCATCAGTGGGCCTAAAGTGTCTGCCAAATGACTTTAGGCCTACTGCCATGTCCCCTTTATTTCCTTCTTTCATCTGTCTTTTACAGTAGAATTAGTCACACACACACATTTAAACACAAAGTGAGTAATGTTTCGGCATTGTTGCCTTTACTAAACAAAAAAGAGGGAAGAGAAAATACATTTAACTACTCATTTTAAATTCAAAATAAACCTGTTGGAAACTTTTAAGTAAAGGCAACAATGCTGAAATATTATTACAGTTTAAATGTGTGTAAAAGAAAGGAAAAATACCTCACCTTTGTGCATTGGATTTTTCACACATTTTCCCTCTTTCCCTAAGTTTTTCTTTCCTAATTAAATTTGCACTTATTGGTTTATTTTTTCTTTGTTTATATAACTTTTCATTACTATAAAAACACATTATCAGAGGAGATTGTTGTCAGATAAATATTAATAAGATATTGCTAAGGTAATTGTTGAAATATTTATATTTTTGTCTAAGGTTTAGATTTATTTTGTATCTACAAATTATGTTTCTTGGGGTGTTGACTTGAAGGTGAAGTTTTTCACCTATAAATTAATACATTTGTTTGTATATTTAGTTAAAATAAATGTATGTTGTATATCTGTTGGTGTAATATAACATATACTATCTTCAAAATATTGTTTAGTGAACCTTTATTGAATTGATTTCAATTTAAATTGTTTTGTTTGTGAATATAACAATTTCTGTTTTTCTTAATTTTGATTCATAAGTTTTAGCCTGGATTTTTAATTTAATGTTCTGGTTTATCAAAATTTACAATTTCAATTGTTTTTTCATCCATGAAATCTTACTTTTAAAATGTTATTTATTTATAGAGCGTATTATAGTGTATTTGAAAAAAAAAAGTGTATCCTAAATAGTAAAAAAAATCAACTTAAAACGGCCGTATTTTATTTGTCAAGATCAAGGTGAGTACTAAGCTCATTTTTGAATATTGTAGTTTTGTTTGAACCCAACCCCAAACTTTCATTTCCTGGGATTTGAAAGCTAAGAATCATGTAATTAAATTCATTATACTTATGAATGATTATTAATTATTTCTGTAATATAATCTCTAGTAGGGATAAGTTATGTTGATCAACCTGTGTAGTATTGTGATTGGACTACTACATGATCTGGTCTAATTGACGTTAGCATAGGTGAGAGTAATGTATTTGGTGGAAAGACAAAATGTGCGTAAAGGACATAACACTTTCTATCTTGGTAATAATCAAGGATATTGAGGTATCAAATTGTGAAGTAGTACCTGCACTCTTAGAGGTGGGTCAAACTTGGTGGCTCCCTCATCTATTGTCACTTTGTAGTTCTGGCTGAGGAACTGGGGTGGATTGTCATTCGCGTCTATCACCTGGATCATGAGTGGGACCACTGTTGAATGCCCCTTGCCATTATCATCCATGGCCTGAAATACAATAATAATATTCTCTAGCAGCAACAATACAACAATTTACAAACTCACCAATGGCCTAAAATACACAAGTTTCTTAATTATCATGATCACTACATTTTACTACCCAACTAGGTTATATGCTTATGCACTCACTATGCTAATGGGCTATGGATGGAGAAGTTTGTAAGTTGTATAGGCCTGTTGACATAAAGAGGTCATTAGGGCGATGGGGAAGGTTGAGTTTATAGGAAGTGTACATGCATTTGTGTAGAGAGGAAAAGAGGGAGTGGGAAACCAATTTAAGGAAAACCACTTTCAGTACTCATAACTGGATTGAACCACAATATCCCCATCATTGGCAGTCTAGTATATTGTGAGAATTGTGCCTTAGAGCAGCGGCCACTGAAGCAGGTAATATTAAAGTAATATTGTACTGTATGAGAGGATCAACTATAAACTAACCATCTACATTTTCATTGATGTCCTACATTACATAAATAATATTCTTTAGCAAAAACAATAAAATTGATTTTTAATTTTTGAATCTATTTTTGGTTTATAAAGGAAATATTGCCGATAAAAATTCATAATGTGAAATCTTCTTCTATCTCCTGTTTTATATAGTAGAAAAATTTACACACACATGTTGAAACACAAATAAAGTTTATTTCATAGGAGTGTGTGAAGTCCACTTTTTCAATTCCAAGCGAAGTCGGATTAAATAATAATATTGAAGTTATGAATATTTAAAAAAAAAATTTTTAGCATTGGATAAAGATATTATACTTTTCATAACTAGTAAATTTAGCTAGTAAATATAATTTACAAAATGCCGTATTTCAAAATTATTAATATATTTTGTCTTGAATTGAAAAATTAAGTTATCACAAAATGTAATGTATATTTTATTTAAGATTTTTTTATACTGACACTAATTCGTGATAAAAATAGCAGCAAAAGATTTCAAAAATTTACATAAATATGTGTTTTATCTTTGAATGTTTTTTTGGCGAGGCTTTTTTGTCAAATCCAGAATTGTACTCTAAAATCAAAATCAAAGCAAAGTCGAAGTTTTGAAAATTGCACACCCCTAATATTTTAGATTTATAATTATTTTTGATTGATAAAGGCAATGATGCTGGGATATATAAACTGTGGTGTGGGGTGTGTACATGCGTGTGTGTGTTAGTGTGTGTTATTGCGTGAGCGTGTGTGTGACTAAGAAGCTCATTCAAATGATAACAGTTCTTAGATGCATAGAGATTAACATGCAGAGGGTGAACTGTTTGTCATTCGAATGAGATTCATAGTATCGGACCTTACTCTAATACAGAAGACAATGATTTGGATTCTGATAAAATTTTTTCCTCTTTCTAGAGATGATTTTATTAACTCATTTGTTTATTTCCACCCTTATTTCTTTTATCATTTCTGTATTGTAAAAATACCTATTCAGCCTTTAATATGTGTCAATTGTAAATGTTGAACTAACCTTGTAGTTGAGATAGTAGACAGGTTTGGTCTCAAAGTCGAGACAGTTTCCTGTTCCTGGTGTTGGGCAAACTGCAACTGTTATCACTCCAGTCTTATTGTTCACTTTAAAACTACAGAAATAAAAGAATAATACGAGTAAAGATAAATGAAGTATAAATGCATATTAGACTGTTTGTAAAATATCAACTATAATATAATGAGATAGTATGGACACATAATGAGGATGGAAGGGAAGAGGATTCCAAGAAGATTAATGGATATAAAGAATGGAGGAAGGAGACCGCATGAGAGACCAAGGAAGAGATGGGAGAAACAGATAGTAACAAGTGTGCAAGGAGAGGAGGAGAGTGTAAGAGAGTGCAGGAGGAAGAATGGTGGAAGGACAGAGGGAGACAGAGGCATTTCTATTAGTAATTGCAGTAACAAATTAATATTACCGGTAAATTACCAAATGAAATCTGTAATAACAGAACCAGAACAAATAGAATAGATCTATAAAAAATGGCCGACTAGATATGTATATGCTTCTACGAAATCTATTGTTTGTATATTTTTAATTATTAAATACATAACATTTAATCACATATCAATTTTAGCCTCAATATATAGGGTTAGTGATACATTAAAATAATCCCTCACCTTTCAGCCCCATTTCCTGAAAGTTGGTAGATAATTCCATTCTCCCCAAAATCTCCACTATCTCGGTCTGTGGCAGTGATGGTGGTCACCACCGTTCCTGGTGACGCGGTCTCCGAGACAGTGGCAGTGTAGCCATCTTGATAAAACTTTGGGAAAATTGTCATTAGCATCTGCAATACTGACAGTGACCGTCGCAGTAGAGGAGAGGCGAGGATCTGTGTTTAGTTCTTCAGCAATAACCTGACATCAAAAATACATAATTATATAGAAAGTGTAGTCAGAAATATGTTCCCTTCAAATAAATTAGCTAAAGCATAGACACACTCTTAATTTATATAAAGAAATAAGAGAGTGTGAAAGTTGAATAATATGAAATATTCCTGAAGCTAAATGTATGAAAAAAAGTTTAATTTGGTAAATAGTATCAGGATGTATAGTCAGGGCCGAATTAACACAGTAGCAAAAGTGGCACATGCTATGGGCTCTGCGCTTCACAGGGCCTCGTATTTTCAAAGGGCCTCAATAGAAAAAAATAAAATAAAAATAGATGTTTTGTAAGTTGTCTGGTGAAAATGGCATCCCAGCATATTCAGACAATCTGACAATGCTGTTGTTTGCATGTAGAGAGAACGAACTACCATATTGTGGGGTCTGTGTTTGTGTTGACTTCTTGCTGTGTTGTGGGCAGGCATTGTGTCCTCATTGGTTTGCAGACTACAAGGCGAGGCACGTACAAGTATGAATTAGACTGTAAGGTTTAAATTACATTGGATGAAGAAAAACATTCAATTACAACTAGGGATGGGCCCTCGAATCCTTAAGGACATAAGAGGATCCTAGAAAATTTCAGATTAAAGATTCAAATCTCTATAGACATTTTTTTTAAATTCTCCATGTGAAATTAGTTTTAAAGCTCTAATACAGCTTTTTGGTGGTTTTATTATAATTATAGGATGAACTCAACAACCTGCCCCCGAACCAGTAATTTACTTAACTGAATGTATTAATGTTTGTAATTAATGGATTATATGAAAGAATGTTAACATTTAGTTACTATTTCTATTTTCTATTATACTATCATATTTATATTTCTCTTATGTCTTCATAACTTTTTACAAGATTCAGATTCGAAATTTGAAGGTAAATTGGAGATTTAAAATGTTTTATGATAAAATACATGTTGCATTCAAAGCTACTAGATTCAAACAGATGGCAAAATAGTACAAAACTCTCCAGTCTGTTTAAAATTCTTGAATTAATTTAAATGTTTAAAAGGCATCAATAAAGACACCAAAATTTCATGAGATATGTTTTTACAAACTTTTATTCAGCCCATTATAATTATAATCAGAACATATTTTAAGACAGTTGTAGCATTTTTTAGTTGCAATTTACAAAAATTCAAAGTAAAATGAAAATAAATATATTCATGAAATTGACTATTTGTTCTTTTCAATGCAAACTATGGTCGATTTATAAATTTACTTTATTCTCGTTCAGATTATATGTTTATGTAGGCCTACTAATTACGAGTAAGTGTTAGGGATGAGAAAGGTTGAATTTAAAGGAAATATACCCAAAATTGTGTGATCGTAGAGTGGAAAACCATTTGGGTTAAAAACCACCCTCAGTACAGCTGACCAGATTCGAGCCTCAATCTCGCTGTCACTGGCAGTCCAGTCTATTACGAAAGTGACGCCTTAGACCATTCAGCCATCGAAGTGGGTTTTGTGAATTTAAATGTGAATTAACAATATTAAAACTATGCACATACATGTTTTTTTCGAATGAGTAGGCCTGTTTAATTAAATGAGTTTATTAAAAAAAATTAAGAAGTTTTTTTAAAAATAATTTATTCTTTGTAAGAGTTGTATATCTCATAGATTTATAGCAAGAGTTAAAAAATTATACAAATTATAGCCATAATTATTGTATTCATAGTACCAAACTAAACAAATTTTAGCTAATTTATTATCATTTTTAACCAAAATTTAACAATTCATTTACGAAATTTTTATATTAAATAAACTACTTTTTACTAAACTAGATTCAGTGATCTCATTTTCCACCAATCGGGGTCTCAAGGCATGAATGAAATACCAGCTTAATGGAGATAAAAGAGCATTTCTCTGTTGTCATAAACTTACGAGGATGATGAACTTTCTTTGGTTGGGGTCCTCATAATCCAGGGAGCTGTTGGCCACTCGAATGTTGACAGATGTCGAACCAGTGGCAGTTTTAGGTTCCACCACAAATGCTCCAGATACATCTTCCAAGCGCAAAGAGAACTCAGAGTTGGAGCCCTTGGTTCATTAACATAAACCAATAACTGTATATAGTTTCATTTTGAACAATGATGAAAGGGTAGACTTGTAACAATAAAAAGTGGCAGGATACTATTGAGAAATAAACATTGTACTAAGTTTGTGTGTGTTAAAAATATGATTTTGGTAGAGACACAGTGAAACATTGTTTTAAGATCATATTATCAAATATATTTTATTATGTATCTACAATAAAACTTAAAAAGGACTGTAATTAAAAAAGAAAAAATTTTATATTCAAATTTATTATTTTTTTAGCATTGTTTTACTTCCCATTCGGGTTACAACACCTATGTACTAATTAGACTAGTGGTTTAGGGATTAGGAAGATTTAATTGATAAAATGTGCACTTGCATTTACATGAAAATAAGAATGGAAAACCATCTAGGAAATCCACATTCAGCGCACCCGAGTGGGGTCAAATCCCAATCTCCCTGTCTTCGGCAGTTTAGTCCAACACAAGATTAGCGCATTAGACCACGTGGCCACCAAAGCAGGTTTCAAATTAATTAATTCTCACTGCAAGAAAAGGCAGTAGCCAGGATAGAGTGGGCTGAACATTTGACATTTGTTTTAAATTAAAACAGTCTTGTTCAGTTTTAACAGTTGTGATCAGTCTACCTACCAGAAAACTGTAAAAGTTCATAAAAAACACAACAAAACACATAGTTATGTAATTTTCGGGGTACATCAGTCCCCTTCTTCATCAGAAGAGAGTAAAACACAAGGAATATGGCAGCATTAGTCCAGGAACATTGTCAAAAAAACAGGTAAACCCGGACAAAATTCGGAGAAAGCTGAAAATTTCAGGATCGACTCAGAATTACATACTTAGAAACATTTCAAAAGTACCCAAAAGTCTGAGGCTAGGCTTATTTTGTAGAGGACCCCAAAGTTCAAAAAGTCCTTAAATACTTAAAAATTATTTTAAAGTGGAAAAATATAAGAACACAGAAAATTTCAGGATTGACTCAGAATTATATGCTTTGCAAAATTAAAGTCCCCTAAATCCTCTCTAGCTCTAATAAATTTGTGACCTCCAACCTTTTTCCATAAAATGATATCCTGGATATGTTAGAGATATCTTGTGAATTTCTCAATTTTATTAATACATTTGAATGCGTTCCTGAATGGGTAGTTAGACACGGTGCAAATAAACTAAAAATAGCAGGCTACATTATTGTGGGTTGCTCTTTCCCTCCCTTTTAACCCTCAACGGCTCCAAAGAAGATAAGGAAATACTTAATGCAGGTCTTTTAAATGGTGCCATCTCAGTCACAGAAGCAGTGAAAGCAGATGTCACAACAAGAATCCTCAAAAGTGTTCATGAAATGCATGATCAGGTGTGCAGTAACAATCGCACCGCAAAAATGTGGCTAGAATACGTTAATCAAGTTGAAATTACTCACTCTTTTATTTGGGCAGAAAGGAGTGGACACTGATCCTTACACCTTGCTTGTGTCCGTTCCATACTACCGTATTTACACGCTGCAGGTCATCTTTACTACGCAAAATAACACGTATTTTTCTACAACAAATGTCTGAACCAAGCTGCATAGTGGATAAAGATGACTTTGAAGCCTACTGCAGCAAAGGTTATTTTACAATCAGACGCACCAATAAGTTCTGGTGTGGTGTAGCCGTGGATTTAACCATAGAGAAAGAGCTCATGAGAGCAATTAAGGCAGACGGTGGGCTTACGCATGGGCGTGGCATCACTGACAGCACCATTGCGAAGTGGATTCTTGCAATCCCCCAGAGTATACCTATCTGCAGTACTCTGGAGAATTTTTGTGGGGCCCAAAATATCACCTCCGAACAACATGTGGAGCTTCGCTCAATCAGGGAATCTAGGGATGATCGTGACAGACAAACATTTTCTTCTTGGTTTGATGCCCATTAACCATTTGCTCATCGTTCAATAACAGAGTTAATCAGCTTGTCGACTGGTCTTGTAGGAGACGAATCTGTTAACTGTGACAAACCTCTGGAAATAGGTTCAGAATGCATGAAAAGCATGAACGGTGGCACTTTCAGAGCTACAAAGCTCAAGCGCAAGGTCAGAGTTAAACCGTTTTCTGCCATGAGCAACACTATACAAGTGCATGAACAAAGCGTGCAAATAAATCAAAAACAGCTATTTAATCATATTGGGTGTGTTTTCCCATCTGGACCTGAGTTAATGCAGTTTTTTTCATATGAATTAGCACCTAGATCTATGTCTTTGTTTGACGAAATATCGATGAGGAAGAAGAGGAACTCAGCCCTCGCCGAGGTCTTAGAATATGTTTCTCCTTGAAAAGAAAATGCACCAAAAGACAAAGTGTTTGTTGTAGATGTTGGGCATCTTCTTCATATCATTATTTGGCGAGACCAGCGACTTACAGGATTATTTGTATGACATATTCATTTAAGTGTTCATCAGTGTAGTGTTTGACAGGTATGAAGGTCCACAGAACTCTAAAGCGGAGAAGCAGAAGCACTGGAGTAGCAAGAAAACCTCAGTAGATTTAGCAATATATCTTGACAGGGTTGCCACATCCTCTCAGGAAGAGTTTCTAACAAAATGCCAAAACAAATCACGTTTTATCAAACGTCTAACACCCATCCACGGAATTGTGGCATCTTGGTCCAGTTAGGAAGCGGAGATGCAGATTGTCTTGTTGTTTCGACAGCCATTGAGTTATCAGCTGGGCAACATGTAACAGTTATAGCAACTGATACAGATATCCTTAACATGCTAGCTGTGCCTGCACTTTCAAGCAGTAAGCTCTCGCTCCTACTGGTTTACTCATGCAATGACAGGTTGTGATACGACATCTACCCTTTTCAGAAAAGGAAAGGAATTGGCTTTTGACCTCCTCAAAATGATAAAGAGCTGTCCAGGAAAATGCTAGTTTTCAATGATCCTTCTGCTACTCCTGATGAAATAGCTTCAGCGGGAGAACTGTTTATTTTGTCTCTGTACAAAAAAGAAAATTGCAACTCCCTAGACAAGCTGCGTTATAAAATATATGTCCAAACTGTAGCTCGTCAGTCTGACACTGCAACTTTCGACATCGCCGTGCTTCCACCTACCAGTGCTACTGGCCGTCAACAGTCACATAGAGTGTATCTGCAGGTGCAACAGTGGTTGGATAATCTGTTCACACCAATGGACTGGAGCTGGCAGCTTATTGGAAAGATAAATGTATTATTAAACTGAGTTAAATTTTTTGTTTACATTTTAATTTATTCGATTTAAATTTATATAATATATTTTAGAGAAAATTGTAAAATTTTGAATTATTTGTCTTGTTCTGTTAACAGGAGCTTGTTCCTGTTATAAACGTTTCTCCCTCCAGCTCTAGAAAAGCTCTCGCATCTTATCTGTTGTGGCTGCAAAAAAGGTTGCGAACACAACTGCAAATGTAAGAAGAGCAGGCTGGCGTGCTCTACAATTTGTCGCTGTTTGGAAAGAAGTGTGCAACAACACCCCTTCACCTTCTATCACTATGAAGAAAATGTGGATGACCTAATTAATATATTTTGAAAAATAAACTCTTAACATTAAATTTATTAATAAGGTGAGAGAATTTTGTGTGTTAACTTTAAGGAATTTCCTTGGGGGTGAATTTAACTGGGACACAAGTGAAACTCATTTTTATTTATGCCTTTGAGGCTAATTTACTAGTGCAATTTTTTTAACTTTTGGGTCTTCTACCATAAAAGCCAAGCCTCGGACTTTAGGGAACTTTTGATTTGTTGTAAAACATGTGATTCTGAATCTATCCTGAAATTTTCAGCGTTTTGCTAATTTTTTCCCGCTTTAAAATAATTTTTAGGCATGGTACTTATGGACTTTGGGGTCTTCTACCAAATAATTCAAGCCTTGAACTTTAAGGGAATTTTGATATGTTTTAGAGCATTTAATTCTGAGTCAATCCTGAAATTTTCTGTGTTCTTATAATTTTTTCCCGCCTTAAAATAATTTATTAGTACTAGTACTTATGGACTTTTTGAACTTTGGGATCTTCTGCTATAAAAACCAAGCCTCAGTCTTTGGGGGACTTTTGATATGTTGCTAAGCATATAATTCTGAGTTGATCCTGAAATTTTCAGCGTTCTTCTAATTTTTTCCCGCTTTAAAATAATTTTTAGGTATTTAAGGACTTTTTGAATTTTGGGGTCTTCTAAAAAAAAAAGTCAAGCCTCGGACTTTAGGGGACTTTTGATATGTTGTAAGGCATGTAATTCTGAGTCGATCCTGAAATTTTCAGCTTTCTTCAAATTTTGTCCGGGTTATTTACTAATAATCCTGGGCTACATGGCTAGAGGTTGATCATGGTCACTTATATTCTGTTGCTGTCTGTTTCTTGATTCTTGGATTCTTGGATTATGCAGTTGCCTGTTCAAACTTGTGTCTTTACTGTTTGTAGATGGACAGAATATGGTGTTTATAAATTTAAATAGCTGTTATTATATATTATTGCTTATATAGAAATTAATGACTGGTGTGAGTAGGCCTGCATAGAAGAAAAAGAGAGATAGATAGTTAACAATGGTTGAAACCAGGAAGTACCTGGATTTGGTTATATCATAATGAGCAAGTTCCCACTTACGAAGCTGGGAAGCATTGCAACTGTTGGGGAGGGGTCGTGAAGACCTAGAACTATAGCTTGAGTCAGCATCTGAATTATATGTTTGGGCATCAAGTGCTGCTGCTTTGTCATTGTAAATGTGGTTGGTATTAAAACAGTGACCATTTTTAAAGGTTGATGTCAAAACAGTGACAATTTTTTTGTGGTTGGTGTCAAAACAGTGACCATTCATTCGTTGTCTGAGTGTTCCTGTGGTGAGGCCAATGTATTAAGAAATGCAGTAGTTGTATTGTAACTGCTATATAATATTTTCTGTGTAGTAGTCATAATGGTCTTTCATGTGGTATTCCATATGTGTGAGTCTGTTGTTGAATGAGGTGGAAGGTTGGTGAATTATGCAGGTATTGTATCTAGGTTTGTTGGAAGATTAGGGGGACATTTGAATGTGATTCTTGGAGCACTGTTGAGAAGATTTTGTGTGAGAGGTGATGAGGTTGGGATATTTTAGCCTGTGTTTAAGATTAATCTGAGTTTGTCTAGTCCTTCACAATACTGGGTGGTGATCGATATGTCATTGGAGAGTTGTTTATTTATAGGCTATTTGTTGGATAGGGCTCTGTTTATTGGACTGTTGACTATATGTTTAGGGTATCCTTGGGTTGTGAAATCCTTGGAGAGTTGACGTTGGTTAAGGTATTTTTCCTCAGCACATATATGTTTGGCTCTGGTAGTTAGGCTATAGGTTAGAGAGTGTTTTACATAAAGAGGATGGTTGCTTTGGAAATGGAGGTATTGTTGATGGTTGGTAACTTAGGTGTAGACTGTGGTGTTTAGGTTTTCCTCATGAAGGTTCAGTTCCAGACCCAGGAACTTGGCATGGTGTTGTGAAATGTTCCAGGTGCTATGGTTATTTAACCTGTTCAGGAACTATACTAAATAATTTCAGAATATGTTCAAATCATGAATATTATGTTACTAAATCTCATCCAGCAGAGCGGTTACAAGGGTGTGGATTGCAAAAAGTTTGTCTTTAGTTTGCACATGAAGAGGTTAGTGTAGGAGGGGGCCATATGTGTACCCAATGCTGTCCCTCAGATTTGAAGGTAGTGTCTGTCCAGGAAGTGGATATTGTTCTTTTTAAGTATGAGGTAAGTGGATTCTACTAGAAAGGCGGTGGATGGCTTAGAATTTGGTGGTCGTTTGTCAATAAAATGTTCCATGTCATAAAATACTTGGGTGTGGGGTATGTTGGTGTAAAGCGAATTGACATCTATGGTGACCAAGTATGCATTGGTGAGGATTTTGTTTTTAATGTCTTGTAAGCAGTTGAGAAAGTGTTTTGTGTTCTTTATGTGTGAGAGAAGTTGTTGGACCAGGGGTTGAAGATGAGAGTCGACCAGCGCTGAAATATGTTTGGTAGGGGTCGCACAGCAAGCAGCAATGGGGAGGTATTTCCTTTTTGTGAATTTTGGGCAGGGCATAGAGAATGTGTGTGGATAGATTAATGGGTGTAGGGAGCTCTAATGATTTGGCAGAGAGGCCCTGATGTGGTCCATGCACTTATAAAGAATTCTTGATGAGATTGTTGTGTTCTTTTGTAGGGTCATGGTCCAGTTTCGTGTAAGTATTTTCCTCTGCAAGTTTTCGATGTGCTTCTCTAATACAAGTGGATTTGTTAAGGTACAACAAAAAATCTACGACTAGTAGCCCCCATTCTGCAGTTTAGGTGCATTATAGTTTTTTAAGGCCCTTAAAACAAGCTAAGGGTTATCAAAACCTGGGACCACAACTGTAGAGACTTTAAGAACCCTTATAGTACCACACCTGGTTCCACACTATGTTAGGACTAGGTAATTGTGACCTGACTGAGATTATATATAATCTAGGTAAAGCTACCAAAGCCGGTCTTGACCACGTAATGGAGCCGATGATGAAATAGAACATCTTTTGAACAGTTATAATTAATATATACAAAGAGAATACAAATTTACTATGAACATAAATTAAGTTGTAATTTAATAAGCCATTTATAGAGTTTAAAACAGTAATATTCCTATTCATAAGGAGGAAATTTTATCAAAATCGTTTTATTTTCAAACAGAAGTTGATTTTTAAAAACTTTCAAGCTAATATATAAATTTAGCACATTTGAGTGTGTTTTTATCTTAGCTACTATGTTACTAGACATTATAATAAAAATAACCTTCTAAATTGATACTAAAGACATAAAATATCCACAAATGTTTGTGTACACCTCTCCCCTCAGCCTTCCATGCCGACATTTCATCCTGTCTACCACCTTTTTAAGAGAGATGAACAAAACTGCTAATATGTATCGTTAGGACATACCGTACAAACAATTCAAGATTAAATTATAATTTGTTCAATGCAGAGTAATTTCAAAACAAAAAGAAACCTTTCATTATTTACTATTTTAAATTGGGGAGGGGGGATTACGGTACTTTAGGATTTGAATGACTAGTATGAATTGATAGTACATTAGGATCTACAATAATGGTTGTTAAAAAAAATCCATAGCACGTCTTTTAAAGTTCTAATTACATTAACATGTAAAGGTGAGATCTGATGTATAACTTACCACATCAGTATCCCTAACACTCATGTCAAGGTGAGGTCTGTACTACTCACCACATCAGTATCTATAACACTATCAAGGTGAGGTCTGTACTACTCACCACATCAGTATCTCTAACACTCATGTCAAGGTGAGGTCTGTGCTACTCACCACATCAGTATCTCTAACACTCATGTCAAGGTGAGGTCTGTACTACTCACCACATCAGTATCTCTAACACTCATGTCAAGGTGAGGTCTGTACTACTCACCACATCAGTATCTCTAACACTATCAAGGTGAGGTCTGTACTACTCACCACATCAGTATCCCTAACACTCATGTCAAGGTGAGGTCTGTACTACTCACCACATCAGTATCTCTAACACTCATGTCAAGGTGAGGTCTGTGCTACTCACCACATCAGTATCCCTAACACTCATGTCAAGGTGAGGTCTGTACTACTCACCACATCAGTATCTCTAACACTCATGTCAAGGTGAGGCAGAGGTGTTCCATTAGGAGGGTTCTCCACTATAAAAGTGCTGTACTCGCGGTTGTTGAACGTTGGAGCCTCATCGTTTACATCCTTGATGGTGACAGTTGCATCAGCTGTCGTAACAGTCAGTGCATCATTCCCTGGTACTCCATCAACTAACTCTCTGGCCTGAAAACACATGGCATCATTCAGTTGGAAGGAAACACTTATTTGACAACAACACCAGGCTTGAATAGGCCGTGTATAATATTGTGTTATATTTCAAGTATGAAAAACGCTTCAAGAAATAGTTGGTTTGTGTCTACAATAAAACATGTGACAGAGACTAGCTGTTAAGTGTCTAAAGATGGAACATATTCCAGGGAATAGCTTTTAAGTGTTTAAAGATGGAACATGTTCCAAGGAATAGCTGGAAAGTATCTTGGATGAAGCATGATTGAGGGAATAACTGACTAGTGTTGGACGTCAAAATTATTTTTGTGTTCATGTGCTGGGAAGTGGCATGTGCTGGTTTGACAGGGTCAACTCCCAACATTTTTGCGATGGTTTAAAAAAAATTACCTAGTAAAAAAACCTTGGTTCAGGTTAAGAAAAATAATCAAAGCAACACAATGTGTCTGAAGGTTATTATTAGTTAACTTTATCTGTGATTGCCATAATATACAATAATGGAAATGAGTTAACAAAAAAAATATTAATGTTGCTCTTGCTTTGATAAAATAATGATAATGCCTAATTTTACCTGTTTCATGGTCAAATTCCCAGACTTTTTCCTGATTTTTTATTAGCTTTCAAATTCCCTGACTAGTCCAAGTTTGTGGCCACCTGTCTATGGTATAGTTCTGGGTGTGGCACTGACTACAACCTTGAATGAATGCCTCCTCTATGGTATATTTCTGGGTGTGGCACTGACTACAACCTTGATTGAATGCCTCCTCTATGGTATATTTCTGGGTGTGGCACTGACTACAACCTTGAATGAATGCCTCCTCTATGGTATATTTCTGGGTGTGGCACTGACTACAACCTTGATTGAATGCCTCCTCTATGGTATATTTCTGGGTGTGGCACTGACTACAACCTTGATTGAATGCCTCCTCTATGGTATATTTCTGGGTGTGGCACTGACTACAACCTTGATTGAATGCCTCCTCTATGGTATATTTCTGGGTGTGGCACTGACTACAACCTTGATTGAATGCCTCCTCTATGGTATATTTCTGGGTGTGGCACTGACTACAACCTTGATTGAATGCCTCCTCTATGGTATATTTCTGGGTGTGGCACTGACTACAACCTGGATTGAATGCCTCCTCTATGGTATATTTCTGGGTGTGGCACTGACTACAACCTTGAATGAATGCCTCCTCTATGGTATATTTCTGGGTGTGGTACTGACTACAACCGTAGGCGCAAGTCCTTGCAATGTATTTATTATTGTAGTTTTATTACCCTGATAGTGAGTGAGATCACTCCAGTGGAATCGGACAAAGCCTCTTTGTCTAAAGGTTTGGCTGTCCTCAGTTCACCATTCTTCGGGTCCAATAAGAAGTAGTCCAAGGGATCTGAAAAACAATGACACAACAGTTTAAGATGAACTCACAACATCAATGTTATGTTGGTGTCTTCATGTAATGGGATGCCATCTGTTCAATGATGTTATTAACCATGTTTCCTAATTACTGTCTAGAAACACAACAATGTACCCACCGTGATATGATTTATTTTCAATAGGTAAAAGTTTTTTATTTAATTCATGTGTATCACAAACTGATACATTATGACTGTCCACGGGTTCAGTCCAGACAGCTGAATAAAAATCAATCAAGTTTGATTCCTGTGTCCAGGTTGTCATTTTGTCACTTAATTGAATTTGATTCACTATCACGACTGATCAGTTTGTGATTATGTGAATTAAAATAAAAGTTCATGGCAGTAAGTGTCAGTGATAAGTCACCGGGAAATTTGATTTTGGATAGCTCTGAGTGGCCGATACTTCCACCAGTTACCACCTATAGGGACAGTTTCATAGTCAGACTTAGTACTCCTTAAGTGCGGTGCTACACTAAATACAAGACAACACCTACCTAGACCAGAATGGAATGGGTCAGTTTCATAGATACGATATGTACCAGAATGTCTCAGTGACAGAGCAGTGACACACATTGTAAGTGTTCTGGTTTTCATTTTTCAATTAATTTAATCAAATAAAAGTAGCAATTTTGTATTTTATATAGCTTTGAAACAATACAATTACAGCTACATAATTTGTGTTTTATTGTAAGCTAGGTACATGGCTTGGAATTGGCACTCCAGCTAACTTTGTGTACTTAGTGATACCTATGTTTACACCCAACATTCACAGGTGTATTCTAGTTAGTTTTATCGCTCTCATTTAAACATAAAATATAAGTGTATTGTTCAATGTTTTTTTAGTTTGAATCATGAAAATTACAGAAATCATCATTTTTTGCAAGTTTGGATACCATTGTGCTCAAATAGAGTGGGTAAAAAATATAAACTGGGGAGCACTATTTTAGGGGACTCATCTGTGAACAAAAATTGTTTGAAATCCATTTAGTTTATCATTTATAAGAGTATTAACACACACACACACACACACACACACACACAATGAACAAGGTATTCACCTCAAGGTAAAAGATTGTGTTAAAATAGATAAAGGAAATATTAAGTAATTGTTGTTGTGTGTGGTCTCGTGTAACATTTAAAATAATATTGTATAGTGCCACAATGTAGTTTAAAAACTATCTTAAAAACATATATATATATATATATATAAGTTTTTAAATCTGTATGAAGGTCGGGTAACCCACACACATGAATTAATACTGTCTCAAGTATTCCATTGGCCTAAGATTCCATGTTAACATGACTGCAACAATATATCAGTGATGGTATTTCACTAACTTGTAACGAGCTCATATACAACTTTCCTGGGCTGTCCTCTGTCCCTGTCCCTGGCTTGTATTGTCATGACCAGAGTCCCTATAGGGTCATCTTCTTCCACTACCCCCGTGAGAGAGCCTAGGAACTCTGGTGGAGAGTTCTGTACATCTTCAACCTTGACTTCTAGCACTGTGCTGCTGTTGAACTCTCCATCCTACAAACATACAGCACCATCACATCTTTAAGCTATTATCAAGGTGTTATCTATACTCTCCATCCTACAAACATGCAACACCATCACATCTTTAATATTAATAATGTGTTTGTTTCTCGTGTAATTAATAAATATATAAGTGCCACAATTTTTAATATTATATATGTTAATCTATATCTCCATTTACAAACATACATATCATCAATTTTAAGTATTATCATAGTGTTAATCTTATATCATCCACACTGACTAAACATGCAAATTTCCATACAAATTCTTTAACGCTATATATCAATGGTTTACTAACTTGTCGACTCTACACAACTTCCGGCGTCCTCATCCCGTTAGCTTATTCATGACCAGAGTCGTTATCTATCTTCTTCCACTCCTAAGAGCCTGAAACCAATCACATCTTTAAGCTTGATTCTAGCACTGGTGTTGTTAACTCTCCATCCTACAAACATGCAGCACCATCACATCTTTAAGCTATTATCAAGGTGTTATATATACTCTCCATCCTACAAACATACAGCACCATCACATCTTTAAGTTATTATCAAAGTGTTGTCGGTGGCATGTGGTTAATTCTGGACAAAGGGAAGCAATAGGTTTCAATAAAGGAGGTCTAACGGACCTAGTTTAATTGGAAGCTCATACCGGCCCTTCCTTAGTTTTTTTAATAGTCAAAGTATTATGGGAAGAAAGGAAGGTTGACACAAAATAAGCATGGAATAAAACAAAATAATTCGGGATTTTAGAACTAATACTCAATCATTAAATTATTTATACAACATATATATATACATTTTAATTCTGATTCAAGTATAATAATAACATAATAACAACAACCATAATAACAACAACCATAATACATAACACAATATAATGCAATAATATAATAATTATAATATATATATGAATCCATTACAATGCGAGGTTTCTCTTGAGTTGTGACCTGCAAATGATTTGACTTGAAATATTATTAATATCATTGAATCCGGATTTTTCTAAATGCCATTATTGTTAGTAAATAATAAGGTCAACTAAATAATTTTCCGTCAACCCAACACCTCAATAATAATTACTTAACACTTTCATAAAATTGAGTATTGAAATGTCTAAGTATTTTTTTAATAGGATGCCTCAGATGGAGTGGGTCTGCCTGTTTTGAATATTTTCTTTTTTTTCTTCAAAAGATCAGGACGAAAAACTATGCTTCAAAATGAGTTTTGACACAGCAGCCCTCCTCTTCCACTGCTGCACTTGTTGACGCACTCGATAATTCTACTACTGTACAGAAAGAAACAAACCGCTTACCTTAGAGGATTAAACAAATGTCAATATTCTTGTAAAATAAATCTAAATTTAATGTAATTTGGTGATAAATACATTATTTTGTAATATAGTGCCCACAATTTATCTAGAAACAATAAATATTGCTAAAAACAACCTAAAAAAATAAATATTTTTACAGTATACTAGGTACAATTATCCATCAATCACGAAAGTAAACTGTTCTAATACTTGCCTAGGAAATGCAACTTTCCTTTCCCTGATGAGGGCCGAACAAACCCAGAAACAAAAGAGTGACAGAATAATAAATGATATCAGCTGGCTGGCTAGTCAGTCTGAGAAAGAACTGCTTGTTCTAAGAAATAAAAGCTACCACCTCAACTATTACTAGCACTATTACTAATTGTAATAATTTGTTTTGGCTTTATTTCCCTCTTATTTTCTTTATTCCCTTTTTATTTTTAGGGAGGTGTTGCTTCCTTTGCTTCCATTGAATAAACACCACCGGGTGTTGTACTATCCTTCATACAAACATACAGCAACATCACATCTTCAAACTATTACCAAGGTGTTATATATACTCTCCATCCTACAAACATACAGCACCATCACATCTTCAAACTAATTATCAAGGTATTGTACTCTCCATCCTACAAATGTCATCCAATCTGGTGCTGATAACAAAGGGCTATAGTATAGATCCCGCTAATTACTGAAGTCGTCTTACAAAAGTTTTCACTTTATCCAACACAAATGCAGGTAAACTTGTTCCACCTGACAGAAACAGGCTCACCTTACATGTACATTTGAATATTCAACATAAGGTACACAAGTCAAGGTAAGATTGCTACTCTCAAGTCTAAACAAAGTGTACATTACCTCATACTGAAGGTGTACTACACTCTACCTCCATACAAATTCAATTACATTCCTTTAAATTCTACCTTTCTCATCATGCTTTATAATTACATGATTTGTAAGGTTAGAGTACGTAGAATAATGCAACACTAAGCTCCAATATCTTT
This sequence comes from Timema podura, assembly GCA_033556935.1. Classification (NCBI taxonomy): domain Eukaryota; kingdom Metazoa; phylum Arthropoda; class Insecta; order Phasmatodea; family Timematidae; genus Timema; species Timema podura. The sequence continues at coordinate 33,367,285 of JAVRXN010000009.1, forward strand.
ACATTCTACAAGGTTTTGGGTTCAGGCCTTGCTTTGGGTGCAAATTATAGCCCCTCTCATTCAACATAATGTTTAATCATGATTATTCTCTGTAACAACCTGATTTGTCAATCATAATATTCTTTTCTTGAGATAAGCTTATAAAAACTATATTATTATTATTATTAATTAAATTATTAATATTTATTATTACATTATATATTATTATATTATATTATTATTATTATTATTATATTATATTATAATATTGAATTACTTTAGGCTAGAGTTTAGCATCTGAAACAGCAAATAATCTTAATTTAGAGAGTTAAAAGGACTTTGATTTTTTTTTTATTTTTTCCCCCAAAATATATTGAGTTCTAATGAACTACTTTTTAATATAGGATTTAACAAAAGCTGTCTATTATAAAAGGGATTTTAGAATTAAAGAAGATTGAAAAACTTGAATCTTATTGTAAGACCTAATTTATTTGCTAGTTGTAATAAGAAGCTTTATTTAATTATCTTACATATAGGGCGAGGCATAAGTTTTTAGAGAGTGTTATGAGATAACTTCCCGTCATCATTCGTAAAGCACAGTACCCTTCTCCAAAAGTTTTAAAATTATTCATTCAAGTTTTTAGCTACCAAAATGTATTATTTTTCTTTGTAAATCTCAAAAGGAACAACACTCAAACCAATAACAAAAATAAGTGGTCAGTAAAATAAAACAAAAAATTTCAAAGAAATTAAAATAGATAGGGATTAATAACTAGTTGGGGAAAATAGATTTTAAACGACCCCCTATTTTGGACATATTGCAGGAAATGGCTCTTTCCCCCTGTAGACGCACAATGTAATTACACCCTAGATGATAAAGACCCTCCCTTTTAATTGTGCTTTCAATGGACATTGTGATACATGCGCAATCCAGAAACAGGTATTAGCCAGTCTAGTTTATGCAAACTCCTGACCTCATATTGTGTTCCAGCTAAACTCTAAACATTGACAAGCATGAGTAGAGAGTACAATTCCAATGTATATCAACATTGGCTCTTGTTTAAATACAATAGTAATTTATTTTCAACTTTTAATGGTGGTAATACTGGTTACTAGAACACCTCATCACTGATGTGAGATTCACAAGTAAAAGCTTTGTTGTATGTTGACCCACACCGCTTTCCATTTAACGATTATTTCAAATCTCCTGACAACAATAAACACAACTGTCAGCTTTATCTCCCTTTGTAGTGGTCACACTCATAGACACAGTTGGTTTTGAAATTTGATCTAGTCTTCTGAGCAGATGATGTCCTACACAAACAAGAAAGTTGAAACATTTCTAGTTGTGCCAAACAGACAACACAGATTGCGATGATTTTGTGTGATTGGTTCAAGTCTCATCACGTGAACATCCAAATCCACAGGAACAGCTTTGCAGCTTAGTAATACACATGTAATGTAATGTAAATGTGTCAAACTTACTGTAGCGTTGAGGATGAGCTGGTGTAAATGTTTCTTGCTGTAATCCAGGGACTCCCTGAGAACAACAGCGCCCTCGTATCTCCGAGATGTCGCGTTCAGAGTCACAATCTCAAACTTGGTGCATGGAGAAAATCCCTGCAAAGTTGTACAAAAACAATAAACCAGACTCTTACCATGCTACCAGAAAGAGTATTCAAGAAAGGTGCTGGATCATTTCATTTAAGATGCTTTTCAATAAACATGAGAGTAGCAACTAACATACAATAATGGAGGATTTACAAGGTCTTAAAACATAATTAAGTGTCAAACTAATATTTATTCACAAATTGGTAAGATTTATTAGAGTGTGAATGATTTATATTCTACCATAGGCCTAAGTATAGTCCCAACCATTAAAAACCCATCTCCCACCAAACAATATGTATTTGTATAGTTTAACACATTTTGTAAGCAGCATAGTGTAAAGTGTAATTTTTATAAAAAGGGATTTTTAGAAAATCTAAACATACTTTTGTGTGACTAACATTGATAACATGCTACTATATTATTAGTATTATTTTATAATAATTAGTAAGTAGTATTTATCAAGTGGCAGCTGCAGATCTATTTAAATATTTTCACTTATTCTGGCAAAGTAATGGTATAATACCTTGCCTTACAATTAGATAGGTCACAAAATGATTCATAATTAAGCCTATAACAAATTTAAAGATAAATAAAGTCCCTTAATGAGCAAAAATATTAGTAAAATAAAGCTTACAAACTAAACAATTAGTAAATTACATACAAATCAACCAGAGTCACAATTATTAATATCTGCTAAATTAATATAATTTTATCCATTTATGAAATTTATTATCTTAATAAATCATTCATAGTATAAAATGTATATAAATGCATATGAATACAAACAATAGATTTTAGAAAAACTATACAAACACAAATTGGTCTATTTTTAGCACCGCGTCTTACTACCCATTTAGGTTATACACTTATGTACTAATTATACTAATGGGTTAGGAATGAGAAAGGCCTAATTTAGAGGAAGTGAGGCTTAATTTAGAGGAAGTGTACCCACATTTGGGTGGAGAAAGAGAGCGGAAACCATTTAGGAAAAACCACCTTCAATACACCCGACGGAGATTGAACCGTGATCTCCTCGTCATCGGCAGTATAGTTTATTGCGAGAGTATAGCACCTTAGACCATGCAACCATCGAAGTGGGTTTGTCTATTTTAACTTCATAACCACGTAAGATGAAATACCCTTATTTATAAATGTAAATAGCTATTTGTGGAAAAGAGTTAGCATGGTCAAATTTGTGATGTTATCAGGTATCTCATTCCATGCCAGTGATGTCACTCCAGTGAATGAATGGGAGTAGGACAGGGATGTATGAAGGGGTGTACAGAGAACAAAAGAAGTGCTAGCACAGGTACTAAGTCGATGTTGTTTTTTGATGAACTGAAACCTGGATGAGAGATACTCAGAAGACAAGTTAAGAATTTTAAAGACTAAAGTTTAATTTCTCCATGGCGTGAGCCCACAAGCGAGCTATACTGAATGAGGGGCCACCACCGTTAGCGATGATAGTGCCAACATTTGTAGATAGCGGGTGTTATGTGGTCAGGACACCGAACCCTTAGACCGTTAATCTCAGTTTTCTAAACTGAAGACTAAGGTGAAATTGTGAAATAAGTGTCATTCTTTAGTCAGAGCCATTCAAGCTTTTTAAAGTATGGTGATATGTGGTTGAAGTATCTTAGATTGTAAAGTAAGCGAACCTACTGGTTCTATACGGTTAGAGCCGATTAGACAGCGCATCTGTCAGGTCATTGTATACATCGTCACAGTAGTTAGAATGAGGTAGTATCAAACTTAATATAAGCAGATCTCTAAGTTCAGGTGCTAATAAATGTTCACAATGATCACATGACTTGACGTAAACATACAATAAACTAGAGCTAGCAAGTGTATAGAGGTCCTTTTAAAATTGGATTGTATACATTAGAAAACGTTAACAAAACAAACTTAATTAATAATCCTTGAAATCTCCTTGCATATCCTTCCATTAGACATCCCATGTGTAAATAGGTCAGATCTGAAAATCCCATGATTGCCAGGCCATTAATTAATGTGATGACTGACCACAATGTAGTGGAGAATAATTACTAGTTCTCTTCACATTTTAATTTTATGTGTTAATATTTTATAGGTCAGTAAATTGTGTGTAGTGATTTTAGGTAAAATCAAAGTAATTCAAACCAAATTGATAGTTGAATTAAATACTTTTTCTCCACATCCAATATTTGCATAATCTTAATTTTAACCCCATTAATTCTTAAATTTGAAGGTTTTAGGCTTTTATGGGACTACAATAAACCAATACCCAACTAAATTAAGATAAGGACATGTGAATGTGAATTATCTTTTAGTAATAGTCAATGTGGCCCAGAACTAGCCATATCTGGGCCAGAATTAGCCAGATCTAGGCAAAACCAACTAGATCTGGCCATAACCACCCAAATCTGTGGCAGATCTGGCCACTGGCTAGATCTGATTTTTCAACTAGTCATCATTAATGAACAGAATGAACTTACCGCCTGTTCTTCTGACTTGTCATAGCACACCACCTCCAGGGTGTCTCCAAGAATATCTGGATCCTCCACGTAGATCCCAGTGAAGATTGTTGTTCCCAAAGGTGTGTCTTCTGGTACAGAGGTCTCATAGGGCACCTGAAAGAATACATTCAAGTACAGATGATACAATACTAAAAAAAAGTTTATAACATGAATGTGCAAGTTAAAAGGGTGTTCTGGGCAAAATTTTAGAACTATAGTCAATACATACATTGTTATCAAACGTTTATTTTGCTTTACTTGCATGTTATATGGTACATGCCAGATTGTGTGAGTTGTTCAATGTGTGTGCTGGCATTTAGAATGTTCCTAATGACTGGAAGAACGCTGTCATTGTTCCTTTGTACAAAGGAAAAGGCAGTAAGAGTGAATGTAAGAATTATAGGGCGATTAGTTTGTTGAGTATTCCAGGCAAAGTTTTGGGAGAGTTTTAAATGAGAGGGCGTGTGAAAAAACTGTGGACCATATTTGGGGTGAGGATTGTGGTTTCATGCCAAGTAGAGGTTGCATGAACCAGATATTTACATTGCAACAAATTATTGAGAAATGTATGTAAGTAAGGAATAAAGTTTATTGTGCATTCGTTGATCTGGAAAAAGTATACGATTGGGTGAGTAGAAGTATGTTATGGAATTTTCTTAGAGTATGGTGTGGATATACGGTATTGTTAGTAAATGCAACTATACTATTTACTTTGGCGGTGTATGATGGAAGTAAAATGTGCGCGTTAGGTTGGATGGAGCTTTGAGCAAATGGTTTGATAATGAACAGGGTGTTAGACAAGGTTGTGTTATGTCTCCATGGTGGTTGAATACATTCATGGTTAAGTATATGAAGTATCCTTGTGAGGACGCATTTGGTGTACAAATGGGCAATGTGAATATGAGAGTGCTGCTATATGCAGATGATGCCGTATTAATGGCTGAGAAAGAAGTGACTTTCAGATTGCATTAAATCATTTGAATATGGCAAGAGATGAATGGATCTTCGTACAAATGTCTCCAAAACTGAGGTGATAATTTCTGAGGACGGATCAGAATATGATAGTCAACAACGTAAAACTGTTAGAACAAGTGAATGATTTTGTGTATGTGGGCAGAATGTTTTATAAAAATGGATGGATACCGAAATCTACAGATAAATGAATGCATCTTGCAGAGTATTTGTATGTTGGTGGACTATTGCAAAGAATGAAGGAGTATCGAAAGAGGCAAAGATGGCAGTATTTAAAAGTGTGTTAACGCCAACGTTGGTTTATGGATGTGAAGCGTGGGTTTGTCAGAGAAACACAAGAGCAAGGTGAATGGAGTTGGAATGAGAGTATGTGAAAAAATTCGTATGGACAGAGTCAGTAATGAATAGGTGCTGAAGGAGTGCGGTTTGAAAGGGAATCCAATAGGTCAATGTGAAATAAGCGTCTTATGTTGGTTTGGGCATGTTGAGCGGATGAGTCTGAATCTAGTGACGAAGCAAATATATGAAGGTAAAATGTGTGGATCAAAAGAAAGGGGGTAGGCCATTTAAGACGTGGCCAAATGTTGCAGATTAATGTGTGAAAAAGAGAAACACTAAGAACTTTAAGAATAAAAGAGCAGGTATGACTCAGTGTATGGATGTAGTTGAAGCGAAGGAAATCTACAAAGATAGGGAAGTATGGAGAAAGTTAGTGAGGATGGATTAAGTACGGAGTTGTTGTTTTTTTGACTATATGCACAGTTTCTTGCCTACACCTTAATGGACCGGCGTGATTAGGTGTGTGTATGTATTATATTTTTCACTAGAAAAAGTACCCGAGGCTTCCCTGGGTAACTACATAATGGATTGCATGGTTACCACTGGCAATAATTTTCTTTGCTTCAAGCGACATACAAACTCTTCAATTTATTAATACAGATAATCAAAGACTCTTTAAGATGTGTTCGATGCTAAAAAAATACCACAATGTTTGTGAAATGTGGAACAAGTAAAGTCTTGTGTTTTGGACAAGATATATGGTATGGTATATTAGTTGAGAGAGCTTTTCTTTAGACTAAAAGTTCTGAACTTTCTTAAACAATAACACAGCTATATAATTATATGTGTGTGTGTTGTGTGTGTGTGTGTGTGTGTGTGTGTGTGTGTGTATATATATATATATATATATATACACACACTTGTTACACAGTTCTAGAGTTGCTTGATAAACAGTTCTAGAAATGCTTGTTACACAGTTCTAGAGATGCTTGATACACAGTTCTAGAGATACTTGATACACAGTTCTAGAGATGCTTGATACATAGTTCTAGAGATGCTTGATACACAGTTCTAGAGATACTTGATACACAGTTCTAGAGATGCTTGATACATAGTTCTAGAGATGCTTGATACACAGTTCTAGAGATACTTGATACACAGTTCTGTAGATGCTTGATACATAGTTCTAGAGATGCTTGATACACAGTTCTACATATGCTTGATACACAGTTTTACATATGATTGTTACACAGTTCTAGAGATACTTGTTACACACATATCAAGAGATGCGTTGTGGGAAGAGAACTCACCTCCTTGAAGAGGGGAGGGTTATCGTTGTCATCTAGGATTATGATGGATATCGGAACCCGCACCACGTTATTCTCCCCTCCCTCCACCTCATCCTCCAGAGTCACCGTCAACCTCAGAGTATCATCGATCTGAAAACAAACGAGACGGTAAATATGTTAGTGTTTTTATAGCAATGAGAATATTAGAGAAGCTCTCCAGAGAGTGCAACATGGTTTTCCAACAACAACAAAGACTGTTTTAAAAATAATTCAAAACTCTCTTTAATATTTTTGAGATGCTTGCTGTCAAACAACACTGCTCAACACACATATATTCAAATATTCGAATGAGCCTTTAAGAGCGTCCATCATATGTCAATAAACTCTGTGATACAGCCGGTTAGAACTCGTAAATTTACACCAAAACAGTTTACATTGCATGTGGATCATTTCTGATTAAACATTAATGGAGAAAAAGAACTAGTAGATGTTCCTATACTCCATTCACGGTAGGAATTACTCTCTGAAAGGCCTTTTTTCTTACCAATATCCTACTATATAATAGATTTCTGTTAGAGAAAAAGGCCTTTCAGAAAACAATTCCTACGATGAACAGACTTTAATACAGAACATTGTTGTAATCAAGGCCGTATCCTGCCAATAATTTCAGGAGGGGGGGGGGGGGTTGTGAATGATAAACGGTTATATAAGCTATCTGAAGTGTGTTTTTAACCTTTTTTATGGCAACATAACCCCCTAAATGCCAAGGGCTGGGAAAAATCTATATATTTAAACAACTCTAGAAGCTATCTGAAGTGTTTTTTTACACAACATAGCACCATAATTGCTGAAGGCTAAGAAAAATTCTTAATATTAAACACCTCGATAAGCTCTCTGAAGTGCTTTTTATGGTAACACAGCACCCTGATTTGTACTTGCGCCTTAATTTTGATGTTTGAACCATAAAGCTATAGTTTATATATATTTTGTTCATTGAATTTGGGGGGGGGGGGTTTGAAGGCCCCCTCCCCCCTACTACGGCCTTGGTTGAAATATTAAATGATATTTGGATAGAAAACTGCATTGAAAAGGCTGTTTTTTGATCATTTTAGAATGGCTTCACAGATAAGCACTGTACACAAATCTTCATTTTGTCATAATAGAGACATATTATAGCTATTAACAAGACACTGTGTCGCTTTGTCCCCCATAGTCACCACGGAAAATTTCGATTAATCATTCAAATGCGAATGTACCGCACACATTTCTGGAATATCTTGGTCTTTTCTTTTCTCTTTTACTCCCATAAGGGCGGGTGCACACACATACACATACACACACAAACTTAGAAGCTAGTTGGGAGGTGAGTTAGGTCTGTTAGGAGGAGCTCCCACAAATGTTTAACAAGACGTGTAGGCCTACTACTAACATCCTTAAATCTGATAGTAGTTATTATTTAATGGGTGACCTGGTGGTCTAGGGGTAAGGTGTCAGACTTCTGTGCTGGGGTCCGGGGTTCAATCCCGGGTCCCGGCACAGATTTATCTGATTGCCAAACCCTTCCTTCACCTCTGACAAGACGTGTATTAATCACAACTTGTGAATGTGAGGAATGCCAGGCCTCCACCGTGGTTCGGATTCCACGTTAAACTGTAGGTCCTCCATTTCATCTCACAATCACCCTACCATTTCACATTAGCGTAAGTGCGTATAACCCGAACGGGTAGTAAGACGCGGTGCTAATAATAATAATAATAATAATAATAATAATAATAATAATATTTAATAGCTTTGTACATTTTTCTCCTATTAAAATAAAGGCTGTTTGTTTCAACAAAATTAAGTTGGTTTTTGTAAATCCAAACATCAAAAAGATAAACTATTAAATCTTAAATTTTTTAATTAATTCTTATGATTTAGCTTTCATAATTACGCCCAAAATTTTATTTTTTTCTTTCAAAAATTTGATGTGTCTGTTTTTAAAAAGAATGTTTCTTTGGCTATTTTCTGAATAGTTTAGAATTTAAAAAAATTAAAATATGATTTCAAAGCGATAATTTGAACAAGGGTCATATTTTTTTTAAAAAAACTATATTTATTAATTAAAAAATAAACTTATGAAGAAAAGAAAACAATTATTATTTCACCCTCTTCATATTTTAATACCTTTTCACCTGAACAGTTTTTTGAAACAGCATATCAAGTGTAGTATTTTTTTAAATGGAATATCGTTGATTTTCAATTTGATTCTTTCGTCCGGTTGTTGTGTGTGTCTCGTGAAGCCGTTTCCTCCATCGCTCATAGACCGATAGTAAAGGAGGGTGAGGGAAGGGAAGAGGAGAATTTGTATATGTAAAGATGAAATCAAACTTTTAGGTGAGTTAGAAAATTGATTTTTGCCGAAAAAATGTAGAAGGGTTACGCCAAATTAGTGTTAGATATTTGTTATTTCTCAAACAGGGCTTTTGAAATGGGGGCTTAGAAATTGCATATAAGTCAATAAATCTTTTGGATATCCAAATGTCTGAACATTTGGAAATGGAAGAGCTCGGAATTGAGCCAGCAAATATATAAAACTACTTTTCGGTGTTGTCGAAAACTGAAATTTGGCAATGAAGTAATACAACTTATAAGATAGCTAAAAAAGTCTTAAATTTCAAAATGTGATTTATTGTGGTAAATGAAAATGTGTCTGTGTGATGGGGTGAGAAGGGGGGGGGGGGGTTAGCTTGAAAGATTATCAAAATTATTAAAAAATCTACTTTTTGACATAGAAGAAAAATTAGATTTGCTAAGCTGTTAAAACGACCACTCCACATAACCATAAGAGGTGAAAAGCTTATAGTTTAAAAATAAGAGGCCAGAAAATGGCATATACAAATAAATAGCTTCTAGATATTGTAGAAAATTTTAATTTTAGATGGGTAGATGAAAAAAATTTAAAATTAAACGAATGCAAAAACTAAACACATTAGAGTGGCGATTACAAAACTAAAACTCGAAGTATAAACTAGCACCTATCTAGGAGCAACTTAAAAATTAAAATTAAAATTTTTCGTGACATATATCTGTGAGCTTTGATGCTCTTTGCCCATTATTCAATAAATTTCTTTAACAAGTTGTATTATTTCATTTATTCTATTTGATATAATATGGATTCTTACCACGTGTTACGAAGAACGGGTCAAACTCCCAGTTTTATTTACGTGTGCGAAGAACGGGTCAAACTCCTAGTTGTATGTATCTTTGCGAAGAACGGGTCAAACGTCAGTTGTATGTATTTGTGCGAAGAACGGGTCAAACTCCCAGTTTTATTTACGTGTGCGAAGAACGGGTCAAACTCCTAGTTGTATGTATCTTTGCGAAGAACGGGTCAAACGTCAGTTGTATGTATTTGTGCGAAGAACGGGTCAAACTCCCAGTTTTATTTATCTGTGCGAAGAACGGGTCAAACGTCAGTTGTATATATCTGTGCAAAGAATGGGTCAAACTCCAAGTTGTATGTATCTTTGCGAAGAACGGGTCAAATTCCTAGTTGTATATATCCGTGCGAAGAACGGGTCAAATTCCTAGTTGTATATATCTGTGCGAAGAATGGGTCAAACTCCAAGTTGTATGTATCTTTGCGAAGAACGGGTAAAACTCCTAGTTGTATGTATCTTTGCGAAGAACGGGTCAAACTCCTAGTTGTATTTATCTGTGCGAAGAACGGGTCAAACTCCTAGTTGTATGTATCTTTGCGAAGAACGGGTCAAATTCCTAGTTGTATATATCTGTGCGAAGAATGGGTCAAACTCCTAGTTGTATGTATCTTTGCGAAGAACGGGTCAAACTCCTAGTTGTATTTATCTGTGCGAAGAACGGGTCAAACTCCTAGTTGTATGTATCTTTGCGAAGAACGGGTCAAATTCCTAGTTGTATATATCTGTGCAAAGAATGGGTCAAACTCTAAGTTGTATGTATCTTTGCGAAGAACGGGTCAAACTCCTAGTTGTATTTATCTGTGCGAAGAACGGGTCAAACTCCTAGTTGTATGTATCTTTGCGAAGAACGGGTCAAATTCCTAGTTGTATATATCTGTGCGAAGAACGGGTCAAACTCCTAGTTGTATGTATCTTTGCGAAGAACGGGTCAAACGTCAGTTGTATATATCTGTGCGAAGAACGGGTCAAACTCCTAGTTGTATGTATCTTTGCGAAGAACGGGTCAAACGTCAGTTGTATATATCTGTGCGAAGAACGGGTCAAATTCCTAGTTGTATGTATCTTTGCGAAGAACGGGTCAAACGTCAGTTGTATATATCTGTGCGAAGAACGGGTCAAACTCCTAGTTGTATGTATCTTTGCGAAGAACGGGTCAAACGTCAGTTGTATATATCTGTGCGAAGAACGGGTCAAACTCCTACTTGTATGTATCTTTGCGAAGAACGGGTCAAACGTCAGTTGTCTATATCTGTGCGAAGAACGGGTCAAACTCCTAGTTGTATGTATCTTTGCGAAGAACGGGTCAAACTCCTAGTTGTATTTATCTGTGCGAAGAACGGGTCAAACTCCTAGTTGTATGTATCTTTGCGAAGAACGGGTCAAATTCCTAGTTGTATATATCTGTGCGAAGAATGGGTCAAACTCCTAGTTGTATGTATCTTTGCGAAGAACGGGTCAAACTCCCAGTTGTATGTATCTTTGCGAAGAACGGGTCAAACGTCAGTTGTATATATCTGTGCGAAGAATGGGTCAAACTCCTAGTTGTATTTATCTGTGCGAAGAACGGGTCAAACTACCAGTTGTATGTATCTTTGCGAAGAACGGGTCAAACGTCAGTTGTATATATCTGTGCGAAGAACGGGTCAAACGTCAGTTGTATATATCTGTGCGAAGAACGGGTCAAACGTCAGTTGTATATATCTGTGCGAAGAACGGGTCAAACTCCCAGTTGTATGTATCTTTGCGAAGAACGGGTCAAACGTCAGTTGTATATATCTGTGCGAAGAACGGGTCAAATTCCTAGTTGCATTTATCTGTGCGAAGAACGGGTCAAACTCCTAGTTGTATTTATCTGTGCGAAGAACGGGTCAAACTCCCAGTTCTATTTACGTGTGCGAAGAACGGGTCAAACTCCTAGTTGTATTCATATCTACGAAGAACGGGTCAAACTCCTAGTTCTATTTACGTGTGCGAAGAACGGGTCAAATTCCTAGTTGCATTTATCTGTGCGAAGAACGGGTCAATCTCCTAGTTCTATTTACGTGTGCGAAGAACGGGTCAAACTCCTAGTTCTATATACGTGTGCGAAGAACGGGTCAAACTCCTAGTTCTATTTACGTGTGCGAAGAATGGGTCAAACTCCTAGTTGTATTCATATCTACGAAGAACGGGTCAAACTCCTAGTTCTATTTACGTGTGCGAAGAACGGGTCAAATTCCTAGTTGCATTTATCTGTGCGAAGAACGGGTCAAACTCCTAGTTCTATTTACGTGTGCGAAGAACGGGTCAAACTCCTAGTTCTATATACGTGTGCGAAGAACGGGTCAAACTCCTAGTTCTATTTACGTGTGCGAAGAATGGGTCAAACTCCTAGTTGTATTCATATCTACGAAGAACGGGTCAAACTCCTAGTTCTATTTACGTGTGCGAAGAACGGGTCAAATTCCTAGTTCTATATACGTGTGCGAAGAACGGGTCAAACTCCTAGTTCTATTTACGTGTGCGAAGAACGGGTCAAACTCCCAGTTGTATGTATCTGTGCGAAGAATGGGTCAAACTCCTAGTTCTATTTACGTGTGTGAAGAACGGTTCAAATTCCTAGTTGTATATATTTGTGCAAAGAACGGGTCAAACTCCTAGTTGTATTTATCTGTACGTAGAACGGGTCAAACTCCTAGTTGCATGTATCTGTGCGAAGAACGGGTCAAACTCTTAGTTGCATTTATCTGTGCGAAGAATGGGTCCAACTCCCAGTTGTATTTACGTGTACAAAGAACGGGTCAAACTCCTAGTTCTATTTACGTGTGTGAAGAACGGTTCAAATTCCTAGTTGTATATATTTGTGCGAAGAACGGGTCAAACTCCTAGTTGTATTTATCTGTGCGAAGAACGGGTCAAACTCCTAGTTGCATGTATCTGTGCGAAGAACGGGTCAAACTCTTAGTTTCATTTATTTAAGGTATTTAACGTGAACTTTCTGAACCAAATGATTAGATCAGCGCACGATAGTTTCTATGAGCGAGAGCGAAAGGGCCTAACAACAGGAATAATAATCTCAACTTAATCTAGTTTACCGGCAACGTGGAGATCGGAGTTCAAATCGCGGCCGGTCGTACTCAAAGTGTTTTTTCTAAATGTTTTCCTAGGATTTTTGCATACATATATTGGTACATTTAATCTAAATTCTACCTTAATCCTTATTTAGGGTGTCGTGTTCGGTACAGGAGGCAGGGAAAATCTTACTGAAATGCCAACTCTAAATAGCTATGTGCTAACTTCTGTGATTCCTTTTAAAGTTATATATTGCTCTTCTCATTCCAATGAAATAACTTTACATAAATCTAAACCTTCAGGAACTTTGAGCGAAAAAAATCACCCTTCCTCTTTTGATTAGCAAAGATGTCAAATATTTAATGTTTATATATATAAACATTAAATATTTGACATCTTTGCTAATCAAAAGAGGAAGGGTGATTATATATATATATATATATATATTATATATATATATATATATAAATATTTAATGTTTATATATATATATATATATATATATATATGTATTGTGAGTTTATTTCCAAAACATTATTAAATATTTTATTTTAAAAGTTATAAATTCATCTGGCAAACAAATATATTTATGATGATTTAAAATAAGTAAAATAAAGTTTAGCGCTGATGCTACAGGATATTTAATCAGTAAAGAACATTTTTTGAACAATGGATATTTCCATAAGCTATGAAATTTCTCAAGGTCCATTATTGATCTACTTATATGACTTATGCTCCTTTTGAATTTATTGTTTTGCTAACATATGTGCATTTTTATTTATCTAAAATACTAATATTGTCTTAACAGCTACATACATTTATTAATTTTTATGTCCAAACTGGGAAGTCAAGCCTGATCCCTGAGTGAAAATCCTACCTATCGAGTTGATGATGCTAACTAATTCTCAAGTGTCGGCTACCAAATATTGTCGGGATGCGGGCAAGGTGAAGCATGGTTATTTAACTCGGCGACGACTGGATGTTTGTTTCTATGGTAACATTTTGTAGAAAGGGCGTCTTACAATATTCAAACACACACAGACATTGATAACTTTTACTGTGTTAAAGTATCAGTGTTAATTTATAGGTATGGATAATATCTATCGATAGTGACATGTGCGGATAACATTACTTGACGTATGATACGTGAAAGTGGATCTAGTAACTCTTCTAGCCGTCCAATGAACATATTGGAGAGTTGCTCAACAAACCATGAAATAAGCGTAAATACAGTAGCCCCATGGCTTCTTTGGTGCTGACTGACAGCTCACAGCTTTGAAAAGTTACCAGACCAAATTATATATCCCTACGCCGAACCATATGATCTACAAAAAAACATGTGTTTAGCAGCTGTCACTTCTGACAGTCAAAATTTAGGTATATACCTAAATGTCAGAAGTCAGCTGTGAACTATCAGTCAGCACCAAAGAAGCCATGGGGCTACTGTACCTAGCATTATTTGGATTGGTATTTTTTTTAGCCCCGCGTCTAACTACCCATTCGTGTCGTATGCATTTGGATAGCTAATTACTGTATCAGATGTTGCACAAGCGTCATAAACCCGCGTGGGGAGAATGTCTGACTCAGCATTGCAAATAACAGTCCGTGAGGTAAATAATTCCCTTGTTGTTGTTAAACAGCAGCCAAATTGTATATCAGTGTCAACACAAACTTACAAGCCGTCTCGAAATAATGGGGTGGGGGAGAGTATACAACCTGTTTCTGTTTTCGACTCTTCTGAGCCCTTCCTTGGGAACCAACAAACTTTTCACCACCTCATCAACGGGGCAATTCCTCTGGAAGAGTCCTGGTTCGTATCCGGGCTGTGGCGATGACATTACGTTCGAGTAGAACACAACTACCCTTGTAAGTATCACTCAAGGACTGTTAGAACAATGGCGAGTCTAGTCTCCATCTAATTCTCAAGCCTATTATAATTATTACCCGCCTCGGTGGCGTAGTTGGCTAACGCGCTAGTTGTGTTGAGCTCGACCGCCGAGGACGGAGAGATCGAGGTTCGGATCTCGATCGGGTGAACTGGTTTTTTTCCTAAATGGTTTTCCACTCTCCCTCCACGCAAATGCGGGTTCACTTCCTCTAAATTCAACCTTCCCAATACCTAATTCATTAGCGTAATTAGTACTTAAGCGTATAACCCGAACTGTTAGTAAGACGCGGTGCTATATATATATATATATATATATATATATATATATATATATATATATATATAATATATATATATATATATATATATATATAATATTATTGGAAAAGCATCACATAGTATTCTGTCCTGTCCTGTTCTGCATCTTAGCGAATACAACTTGTTTCCCCCTTACCGCCTCCCTTATAACCTCCCTGACAATACAGCTCACAAGGGAGAGTGGGGGGGTGACAGAAGGATAGTACTTCTGCAGGTGCAACGACTAGCAGTGATTTCCACCGCATGACTCGTTTTTATTGTTATCCATGTACAGGCCGTCGGGCAGATTTAAACACTTGTCGCTCGCTCTGTGAGGTCGATAGAGAGGATGGCACGAGTTGTATCAACCTGACACAAGTGTCTTTGGGACTGTACTCTGAATTTGGTTAGAAGAACAGTTTAAAAAATCCAAACATTTTATTGCGGTAAGCAATGATAACATTCTACTATATTATATTATATACATGACAGACAGATAGAAAAACTCTTCCTTTAACGAAGAGTTGTTTGGTTGTCACGGAGCGTAAACAAGAAGCGTTGGGTATCTACAAAAAAATCTTCTCATGTCGCGATGATAATATTCATAGTTAAATGTTGAGATTTATTTCTAATATATAGCTTTTATTATGTACTAATACTTTTTTACCTCTACATCTTTTTACCCTTTATACCCTTTTTAAACATTGTATCCTTAAATATGTATCCGGGGCTAAGCCAGGTAATTAATTTTGAAAGGAGAAAAAGGCCAAAAGTGGTAAAAAGAGAGTAAATATAATAAAAAAGGGCAATAAGACCAAAAGGGCAAAACAAAACTCTAAAAAGGGTATAGAGTAAACAGTGTTAAGAGTAGAAATAGTAAACATAGTAAAAGGTAAACCTAATTAAAAAAAAGACAGTAAGATCAAATGGGCCAAAATGATTTAAAATAAGGTCCATAAAGTAAATCATGAAATATAAAAAGAGTAAAAAGGTTAAAGGGGTATAAAGCGTAAACGGGTGTAACAATATTATTCAGTTCGCGGGTATCGGCCTATTGTTCTCTGGTGCCATCCCTTGGGCATCCACTTTTGTAATGACAATGTTTGGTGCTTACAAGCTGGAATACACATACGTAATGATTCAGTTTACAATTCATGCGGGGATAGGCCATGGAACATTTTTATCAGTTTATAAATGAAATCACTTATGTTTTAATGAAGTAGTTTATTCAACGTTATTGCTGTACTGGACAGGGTGAATATGTGATACGGTATCACACGCACTGCTATTTCACTTCTTAGGAAACTGGGAGGATTAAAATATGATGAGGTCGAGATTGATACAATCTATCGACCGTCGAGGAATAATTTATGGTCCAGACTCAGATTCGCAGATAAAAAATAATATGTTTTTTCTTGACAAACGTAGCTCCTAACTGCTCGGTGACTATTATTACGCGAGGATTAGTGTCCTCATTTCCGTTTTCCAACAGGGTTGTTTACGAAGACTTTTCTTCTATAATGTTCTAGTAACGGGATGTAATCATCCCTCGTCTCTCCCTCCTTGCCTTCGGAGAAGATTCTGCCTGGGTGGCTGATAGAGAGAGAGACAAAAGGATGTTGCACGACGTAGATATTAATTGCGAAATATTGTGTAAATTAAATAAATGTTGAATACCATTACGTTGGATTTGATCCGATTATCTTTATTAATTGGTCAAAGGGGTTCTGTACAATATAATCACTACATGGGGTGAAAAGAGTAAAAAGTAAATCTAACCAAAAGGGGCGTTAAAACAAAAAGGGCAAATATTGCAAACTTGTCCAAAAATGACCAAAATGTTAAAAAGGGCACACTTGAGCAAACATGGTAAAAAGGGCAAAAAAATAATTAAAAAGAGTATAAAGATTTAAAGGAGAAAGAAAGTGTAAAAGTTTAACGGGGTAAAAAGCGTAAACGGGTAGAAAGGTTAAAGAGGGGAAAAGGGTAATTAAGGCAATAAGGGAAAAAAGGGAAAACAGGTTATTACTTTATGATAAAGAGAGTAAAAAGTTTAAAAAATATAAAAGGGGCAAATTGGTAAAAAAGATTAAACGGGGTAAATGTGGTAAAAAAAATCTAGAATACGTTTGATTGGATTTAATTACAACCCTAACAACCAATTCTTTATGCTGTGACACTCTTATTTCTTTTTTATTAGCAACAACATTCAAGAGTTCAAAGTATTGTGTATATAGAAGTTATAACTTAATCTTCAAAAGAAATATAATCTTTTAAAACATGTTCAGATCATATCTCTATTTTAACAGTCTGTATTAGTCAGCCTACTTTCGCGTTTTGTATCACAATTATTTAAATAAATAAAGATTTGGTTACCATTCCTGTGATTTATTTTATTTACTAAAAATAACAACGCTACTTTATATATTCCCCGCGCGAATAGCGGGTACATCAGCTAGTTATTAATATAGATGAAGATAGATGTATAGACAAAACACAAGCCAAAGTAGAGTGGAAAAACGATGAGTGATCTCGGGACCTTTGGTAAGTTTAAAAGACGATCAGGGCCTGGAAAGGTTGTCAACCCTGTCTAAAGTCTAGAATAACTAAATAGTGAGTACGGAGGGTTTTTTTTTTTTGTAGCAATGAACAGGTTTTTGCCTACTCCGTAGTGGAACGGCGTGATTTAAAATAAAATTGAAACTGTCCATTAGTCCTCAAGCACTGCATGGTCATATTCATTTCTAGAGCCCGTATTTTTATGTAATTACATATTTTAATCCTGCCAGTTAGAAATGTGAAAGGCGACATTTCGGCGAATTAGGTTGTATGGGGCTTTATTTTCAGTTTTAATTGGCTATACAAATTTTAGTGAATTAGACATATTTTCGAAGATAATATTACATAAAATTACATATTTTGCATGGTTTTTTTTTTATCGTGGTCTTAGTTTTATGTCTTTCTTGAGTCAAACACTTTTAAAATATATTTTTGTGTCTTTCTTGAGTAAAACAATTTTAAATGATGAGTCACTAACTTTAAGGCAAGCTGTACTTTCACAAAGGAATGTATTCATTGAAGGGATGTCAGTGAGCAAAGTCCAAGCCGGGTGTATTAGTTCGTCAAAGAGGATTACAATTGCCGTAACGTAACTTTGTGTGTGGCTTTTTGTACTGCTGTGAAGGGTAGATAATGCGACTTTGTCAGTGTTCTTAGTTATAAATATCTCGCGCGGCGTGTCAGTTTGTAAACACGTATCTACGAGTTGTAAAAACTTTAATTCTTGGATTTGGTTAGCTCATTTTAATGTTTTGATTTGGTCGGGAGAAGAAACGGATATAAAGCGGCAAAGAAAAGAGCAAATGATAAAACAAAGCTCAAAATCAACTAAGGAAAGGTAATTTGAACTATGTCACAATAATATGTCAGAACTATCTTTTGAAAAGCAAACAAGACCAACCACATCTGTATGCATAAGTTTAATATTAATACTGGCTAATATGTCGAGATCAAACATTTATCCCCAGACCGAAAAACTGAATTCTATGAAACTGGCTTTAAAAAAATCTGGAGTGGTCTGACGTTCACTTGTTTTCAAAGAGCCGGAAACAGTGGAGGTTTCATTGAAAGTTATGATTTCTAAAATCAGTTATATAATGCCATTTATTTGAAGTCTTTATAATTAATGAGAAATTTAAGTGGTGTAAAACAAACTAATAATGCACTGCAACTCGTTAAAAAAAAAGTTACTTGTATGTGTACATATTTAGAAAAGTGTTTTCATATTAGACCCTACTTCCACCAGAAATGGGCAGCCATAAAAATAAAATTTCGTTTAAATAATATATATATATATATTATTAACGTGAGGAAAAAAGTTTTATTAAATGTTATATATTTTCACATAGTTACATGTTTGAACATATGTTGTTAAATATGTATGTACAGTACATATTTTGTAGATTGATACTACATAACAATCCGGGCTCTATTCATTATATTGCATAGTTCCCCTATAGAAATATCATTTGACTTGTACAAAATATATTATATCTTGTCTCTCTTTCTCTCAATTCTGTTTTACAAAAGAATCTTTGTTAGCTGTTTTATGATCACAAAGTATTCTTGTCATTGTGTCTGCAGGTTAATACAGAATACATATACTAATAAACATAATAATAAGTTTCTGCTTTTGACAATGAAATCCGCCTTGTCACAAACACAAAGAATGTAACGCCCTAACAAAGCTAAAGGAGTAGAGTCGTTCGTTTCTAAATGAAATGTTCCTTTAAAAAATTATTTTCTACTGTTTTATGTCCCAATACTCAAATTTTCTTTGAAGTGGATTATTGAGAATATGATAAATTTACATTTTTTTTATAGCAACGGCAAAACAGTTCGGATAAACTACCAAAGCAATATATTTTTAATTGGACTGTGTTTGAACTTTGAGCAATATCCTGTATAAATTAAACAAATACACAAATCTAATATAGAAATTCAAGCAGAATCAACAAGAAGAAAGGGTGGGTGGCAAGAGGGAGAAGGGCTAATATACCAAAACTAATAAAATTCTCATTTGTGAGGCCTGAAGCCATGTTGCATGAATTAAAAAGGAGAAACGTTCATGACTATTAAAATATGTGAGCTCTCTAGAAAAAAATAAAATAAATATGCTGTTCACTGAGATTACTTTTTATAAAAATTATAAAAATAAGTGTAATAGTAAGATATTTTGTATTCCCCATCTTGATACACACCCGGGCTTTGCGGATATTTACACCAATGAGGTAGGGATGAGGACGGTAGAATTGAGATGAAATGTAACCGAATTTGTGTGGGGTAGAGGGAAAACCACTTTGGAAAAATCACTCTCGGTACACCCTTTTGATATTCGAGTCCAAACCTCCCTGTTACCGGCAGCCAGACTAGACAAGATTAACGCCTTTGTAAGCGCACCTACCTATACGGGTGATATTGTGAGTTAAAAATTTTTTTTTATGACTAGACTACATGAAACCATGTAAAATAATTGGACACTTTTCCATTTAAATTATGTTTCAGAAACATAATTTTTCTTGGGCTTTAGTAACGTCGATAAAATTACTTCCGACGTTTCAGCTGCCAATGCAACAACCATATTCCGATTCTTGCAACGACAACCATATTCAGATTCTTGCAACGACAGCCAAAACGTCTGGAGCTATTTCATCAACGCGACTAAACCCCGATAAAAGTTTTACCTCAAACACAGGCAATGAAAACCTGCGGACAAGTTTATGTTCAAGAAATATGCCCAGTTTGGTTTCCCAAACTATCCCACGCTAGGTGAGAATATGATAGTCTCCTTGTGAAAAACAGCTCGCAGAGGACAGAAATTCCGTTGGTTGCATCATAGTATGAATAAAATATGAGTATTTTTTTTATCCTGATTTCTCTATGAAGATTCATTCTCCGTTATCATAATAGTGTTGAAAGCGTAATATCCAAACAATGGAACTCGAACCGGGCCTCTATTATCCGATGCTCCACCTCTATATTTTTTACATACAGACATCATCACATGCGTGGTGCTCAAAAAACAAAGCCTGGTCAGACCAGGGCTGTTCCCCTCCCCTCCCCCTCTCGTCTGATAGTAGTGCATAAATTGTCAATACCTTCCCTGGGTGATGGGTGTCTCCTTATCCTCGCCTGGGCAAACCATTATGGCGATCCGTTCTTGATATAAACCCTCAATTTGTGAGGGATTGCCTAAAAACTATGAAACTTTCAAACCCGTTTATATCCCTTTTCCCTCTCTCCAGGACATACTAACCTGATACGACTGTAAAAAAACTCTCATTCTGCATTCACATTGTGAATACTGGTGCATACTCTCTTCCTTGTCATCATAATCCCCGGAAGAATTGACTTAAGATGAATTAAATAATAAGTATATATTGAGAATATATTTAGAGAAAAAGTAAATGTTCGTTACATCGATCCATGAAATTAGTGAAGCCAAACCCAAATCTTTTGGCGTAACCTTATCTCCTTCACGTATTGTGATCTCCACGAGGTTAAAGTTCAGACGTGATTTTTACAGAGTTGCTGAGTGTAGAATACTCCTAGATTAAATTTATCACTAATATCTTCAAGTAGAAACGTTCTAGGATTCGCTTTGATGGCCCCTACGTATAGTTCTACGACCAATATAAACCTTTTGCTTACTTAATAAGAACAATAACGCCGATTTTAAACCTTGTCGCTGCAGGCTGGATCGATGGTACGTGGAAAACTGTCATCTTTAAAGTCCATAATACTCGTAAAAAAAAAGTCGAGTGTAGTTTTCTATTATACTTAAGTAAAGAATCAATCCATAGATACGACCCATTAGTTGTGAATTTAGTCCAGATCATGTTCTTGAGCTTTCGATAGAACTGTTGAAGGATGCTAGCCAGAATTTCCGTGCGTTGAATAGTGGTTAATTCCTTCTCATGAGAACCTTGAAATTCACCTTATAAAACTACGTCCCCTTGTGTGTCTTTAGATGACGTATAGGTGGTAAACCGTTCGCAGTTACCAGACAAAGGATTTGCACTATTACTGCAGTAAAGTTTTTCCCCTTCTTAACCTTGAAGCTTACAGCCCGAGCTCATTTGGAAAAAAAAATGTCGATGGCGGTGAGAAAGTACGTGCATCCTTTATTCAGAGTTAATCTCAACCAGCTCGGCCTGTACAGTTCGTTCAGTCCCTGTACGCTAAAATGTATTCTGACGAAACGAAGTCTTTCAGGACGATGAAGTTCACGTGCGATCTACCACTTGAAGCGCATGATTATGGGATTAACATAAATAGAATATATAATTTTTTAGAAAATTCCCAGCCTCACCTAGTTCTTCGAGTATCTAAACGCCATGTGCGGGATGATACGCTCCAGTAGATGTGTACAAGAGACGTAATAGGTGTGTACAAGAGACGTTGCTAGGATCGTTCCAATATATGTAATCGATTCCTCTTCCTCATCCTTTTATTGACACATAGGTTTGAGAATACATAAATCCTAGGGTCCAACACGTGATTTAAAACGCGCGTAAGGCTAATTCATACACCGAGGTTCCTCCATTTCTTCAAGTATAGATTTGTTGACGTCAAGATCCTCCTTGGTGAATTAGGAAGGCCTTTTTCCAAGGAGCAGTTCCAAAACTAGTGTAAGGAGTCATAACATAATTGAGAAGTAAGTTCTTATAGTTTTCGTTGAAAAGGATATGAGTGTCTTTGAGCATGACCATATTGCTGTCGTAATGAACGCCATACGTTATATCCGAAAGATATTAAGGCATGTAAAGTTTAGAATATAACAAAAGTTTGCTGTGTATTCTTGTATAATTCCTCCTCCACCTTTGCCTGACTCGTTTCAGGTTCAGATCTTGCATCACCCATTTTTACCATTTTCTCTATTGGTTCTGTGATAGGCTTAAATAATTATTTCACGAATACATCAGACTCACGCCACGCATCGCGTAGCTGATTATCCTTTATCTTAAATTGCCTTATTCACTTTAATTATATATTCAGCGAACTGTATCATAATGATTAGTGTTATAAATGCCCTGTACGATGGACAGACTGGGAATTATAATTAGAAATACGTAAGAAACAACTTAAATGCAACGTATAAGATGCTGACGATGTTTTATTCTTCATGAAATATATTAGGTCTGCTTATGATACTTTGAAAGGGGCTGGCCCGACAGGACGCAAACAAGGTCCTTCACGTTCAAAGCTATGTCGGAAAATATTCATGGCCTCCAGTCTAGTCTACGAATCTACATAATATTTAGATTTAATGACTGAGGGCAAAGTCGCCGGTACGATCTTGAGTATGGGTTCACCTTCCACGTTGAAAAAAAAAATTCTATCAGCCTGATCGACATGATCCCTCTTATGTTCATATCGTACAAGTCGGTGTATACAGTCTGCAGTGAGGTGAAAGATTCCTCCAACTTCCCCAACCTTGTGATTAAATAATCTATCTCCCTTTAAGATTTACCGAGCCGTTTCTCCCGCCGTCGAGTTTCATTCAATACCTCCCCCAAATTCTCGACACACGCCTCACGATCATATCCATGGTAGGTTCTACTGTTGAGTGCGAGTATCTGTTCTTCACTGTGCATACTATCCAGCGTAACGACATATACCTTATTACAGGTCCCTCAAGCTGTCTTGATCCTGCATCAAAAAATTCCCCACACGCTCTAAATTTGCAAAGATATATGTTTGAATTTTTATTTGGAAGCCATGATGTATTTTCTTAAATTGATTCCGTCTGAGCATAGCCGAATAAATAAATGTACAGAGCCTGCTTTTGTACGATCCTTCATCGATCTCATGTTTGTTTGATACTAGAAAATCGTAATTGTTTTTCTAGCAAGAAGAGCTTGTGGCTTTTCCCCTCTACTCCCCATGTTTTTCACAGCTTTGAGACTTGTGCGCGATTAGCTGAATACTTTGAGGGGTCAAATATTTGTGTATGGCCACTTTGGATGTTCACGTCTGTATATTTAGAGGATGTCTTCTGGTTTATAAGTGCGTGAAAAATCAGTGACTGTGTTGGTTGTAATTTATTAACTTACTAATGTAGAGTTGAATTTCGGTAGGAAGGGAATTTTCATCCCCTCAACTAATGTATAGTGGGATTTTGGTAGGAATAAACTTTTTCTGAACTGCCCAATGATGATATTTTACCATATTATTTGTGTTATTTTGTATCTATCAAGATTTACTGCTACGTATCACATGACCAAATAAATGAAAGTGCATCTAGTAGATTAAAAGCGGCCCATCCACGTACGAGTCTGACTCGCGAGTCCAGCTAGGCTCGGGTTTCTAACCACTCAAACTCATACGTGGGTGGGGTGTGACGAGCAGAGTCCGGCTTGGCTCACCTGGGCCATCGCTAGGGCTATGATCACCGAAAGCTCACTATTGGCTCGTATGTCAGTAGGGAATGAGAACCAGATTAATGCCTGCCACTCAGAGGGACTTTGCTAACAGGTTGATCCACGACGTACTGTTTAAAGGCCTCATGAATTATGTGACGATATCGTATTGTATTTCTGATTTTGCCTAAATAGTTGATAGACCTTGATTTTTTGAAAAAGGTTTAAGAGGAGTACTGTCAGTTGCTGGCTCTGTAGCAAGTTCGCAGTGCAGATTACTCTAAGAGGGGAAAGCGGGATGAGGCTTGGGAATCATTCATTCAGTTCATGCGGGATAAATTCACTGATGCTGACTTGGAGTTCGTTAAGTAGACAGTATCCGAACATCATTCAGGAAAGAATTGCGCCACGTTCGGGATAGTAAAATAAGTGGTGCATTATAGGCACAGCGTCAAAACCTTATTAGAAAAGCAATGAATGTATTTGAAAAGCCGGATGATGAAAACTTATGTTTCAAAACTGCGTTGAATGCCTGCCACTCAGAGGGACTTTGCTAACAGGTTGATCTACGACGTACTGTTTAAAGGCCTCATGAATTATGTGACGCTATCGTATTGTATTTCTGATTATGGGTATACATCTATTGCTTGGAGGTCAGTTCATACAAACTCCCCAGCCTCTAGTTACAGCTACTCAAACTCATACCCATCACCAAACTTAGTTCCGTCCAACTACCCAGTATAGTTAACAGGACAGGACCCAGAAAATATATGTCCAGAAGGGCCTTTCAACTTTTTGTTATATTAATCATAAATATTTTCTCTGTCACTGTTGTAATTTATGTCATTGTTAACCATAATAACTAATCTCTGTTGACTAAATACGTGATTAGAAAAAATAGCCTTGTCCTACGAGTCACTTTATTCCGGTCATTTGTAAAATGCATTCAAGATAAATTGGAAAATAATCAGAGGCTTGAGGGGATATGATCGTGGAAAACTTGAGATCTTCAAATGACCTTCCTGTGGCGAGAATGCGGGGAGTCATTGCGAAACATACTTCAGGTGTTCTAGCATTTGGCATCACAGTATCTTGTTTTGATATGAACAGACCTACTTTAGGACCTATTTTAGGTTACTATCAGACATTCTATAGTAGTTTTTGGTGGTTGGCCGGACTATCATATTGGATAAAGTTAAGTACATTCAAATATGTGAATCTATTTCTTCTTAATAGCAAGCTCTTTTAAAACTCACATTTTCCTCTTATTTTGCTCTCACGAATACGCCACATTGGTCTAAAATGATCACTGCCGCTGCAACTTGCTTCGAAAAACTCATTGTAGATATTGAAATGTTTTAGCAGAGTTGGGAATCCACTCGTGCTGGTGAGTGAACGTGTGTGGCGAAATGTGACCGAGTCTGGTTCTTTACATAGTGATATCAACATTTATTGAGTAGTTGTCAAGGGTCTCCTGAAATTTTATGACCCATGTTAAGAAAATTAAACTCTATGTTTGTACTGAAGCCAAATTTAATTTATTTTGGCAAAAAATAATAATTAAAAACTGCAAAAACACTGGCCTTTTCTAGCGTCCCTTACATCCCCACCTTAAAGGTGAATTGTTTTACTCGTTGTTATTGGCAACAGTGTAAAAGGTGAAATGTGTTTCTATTTTCCATTGGCGGCAATGTAAAGTGTGACCTGTGTTCTTTTCTACGCAATGGTAGCAGTGTAAAGTGTGACCTGTGTTCTTTTCAATGCAATAGAAGCAGTGTAAAGGGTGAATTTTGTTCATCTTCGTACAGAGGCGGCAGTGTAAAGGGTGAATTTTGTTCATCTTCGTATAGGGCAGCAGCGTAAAGTGTGTACTGAATTCTTTTCAATGCAATAGAAGCAGTGTAAAGGTGATTATGTTCATCTTCGTACAGGGTAGCAATTTAAGCGTGAACTGTGTTCCTCTTAGGCCAGTGGTAGCACTGTTAATGCTAAAAAGTGTTATCTTTGTCAGTGGCAGCAGTGAGAAGGGTGAATTTTGTTCATCTTCGTATAGGGGCAGCAGTGTAAAGGGTGATTTTGTTCATCTTCGTATAGGGGCAGCAGCGTAAAGTGTGTACTGAATTCTTTTCAATGCAATAGAAGCAGTGTAAGGGGTGAATTTTGTTCATCTTCGTACAGGGGCAGCAGTGTAAAGGGTGAATTTTGTTCATCTTCGTATAAGGGCAGCAGCGTAAAGTGTGTACTGAATTCTTTTCAATGCAATAGAAGCAGTGTAAAGGGTGAATTTTGTTCATCTTGTACAGGGGTAGCAATTTAAAGCGTGAACTGTGTTCCTCTTAGGCCAGTGGTAGCACTATTAATGCTAAAAAGTGTTATCTTTGTCCAGTGGCAGCAGTGAGAAGGTTCAACTTATTGCCTTTGTCCAGTAGCGTCAGTGTAAAAGGTGAAATGTGTTTTTATCTTTACATTGGTGGCAGTGTAAATTGTGAACTATGTTTCACTTAGACCTGTGGCAGCAATGTAAACGTTAGAAAGCGTTATCTTGGTCCTGTGACAGCAGTGAGAAGATTATACTTATTAGCTTTGTCCTGTGGCGTCAGTGTGAAAAGGGAATTAATTATATTTGTCCGGTGGCAACAGTGTAAAGTATGAACTGCGTTACTTTCTACTAAGTGACCTGAATATACTCAGACGTTATCCACAAAAACCACCGGGGAAAAAAAAGCATGTTGGCATGTTAAAGTTAAACGTTAAAAAAGCACAAGCTTAAGTGGTAACATTTAATTAAAACAATCAAAATGTGACCCTCGCAATTTAATAAGATGTAATCACTAGTTAGTTACCTCTCTATCCAGGGACTTCACCACCGTCACAACCCCCGTATCTCGGTCCACTCGCAGGTAGTCTGTTCCAAACAGTCCATAGTGGACAGGTGAGCCCTCAGGGTCTGATCCTTGGAGCTGGAACACTTGATGGCCGACCGGAGCACTCTCAGACAGAACAGCGTTGTTGTTGTCCCTCGTGAAGGTTGGAGGGAGATTCCCCGCGGCATCTGGACACAAACAAACATTGGGTCAATATCTGTGCGAATGTAATTAGTTTGTTTTGCCGATTGGTTGTTATTGGGTGTATTTGCTCTATTAAGTGTATTGGATTTTCGAGAGTGGTGAAATCGATAGTAATAAGTATCAGCTGGTCAAACTCATAACCAAGTAATTAGTTAATTTCATTGAATATCGCACTTGGGAGTAGGGAGTAATTACTTGAGGGCTGGAGGAGGATGAGGAGCAGCAAATAACTATACTATTTTGAGTCGATAAAATGAGTGAAATATGCTCATCGATAGCGCAATATACAACATGGAGATTTGTAGAGTTAGTAATCATAAAAACTAGATTCCCAATAACGGGATGGTCAAAGTTCTAATTTCAACCGCTACTGACGGGATGGTCAAAGCTCTAATTTCGACCGCTACTGACGGGATGGTCAAAGTTCTCATTTCAACCACTACTGACGGGATGGTCAAAGCTCTAATTTCGACCGCTACTGACGGGATGGTCAAAGCTCTAATTTCAACCGCTACTGACGAGATGGTCAAAGCTCTAATTTCAACCGCTACTGACGGGATGGTCAAAGCTCTAATTTCAACCGCTACTGACGGGATGGTCAAAGCTCTAATTTCGACCGCTACTGACGGGATGATCAAAGCTCTAATTTCGACCGCTACTGACGGGATGGTCAAAGTTCTAATTTCAACCGCTACTGACGGGATGGTCAAAGCTCTAATTTCGACCGCTACTGACGGGATGGTCAAAGCTCTAATTTCAACCGCTATTGACGGGATGGTCAAAGTTCTAATTTCGACCGCTACTGACGGGATGGTCAAATTTCTAATTTCAACCTCTAATGTTATACTTCCCCAATATCTACGTCTTATAATAATGGGTCGTTAACAATCTTGGTATTAGACATAGCCCACTATTAAAATCAGCTATTGTTGAACAGTTTAAAACTTGCTCCATCCTACCCTCATGTATTATACTCAGCTATCACTCCATTAACCAGGGAGCAGAAGCTTGTGGTCACCATGACCCCACGTCATTGGTATTCCTTTCTTCCTCCCCGCCAAACGACTTTGGTGACCCCTTCGTGCAACGTCCTAGCGCCCTCTTCATTACTTAAAGGTGTGATAACTCCTCAGTTGTCTCTTGTCAGTTATTGAAAGCTGTGGTTACCGCTCAGTTGTCTCTTGTCAGTTGTTGAGAACACAGGCGCTTGTTGAACGTTTGTGTTAGTGTACATGTTCTTTGTGTTTGTTTTTAATATTAACTTTATAACTTATATTTAGTATTGGATAAACAAATAGAAGAGTGGATTTCTTCTTTACTCTACGAATAATCACCCGATGACACGGCAACGATTTAGAGTAGCGCGACCGCTGCCGGGTTGGATAGGGTCAAAATGCTTCTGTAGTGAGATTTTAGAAAAACTCTTCTGTCCAGATCAACACAATAATATCGTCATAGTAAGTTCCTGATTATCGACGAGAAAGTTTTATTTTCGTTGTAATCAAGTTTAATTGTGAAGCAGTTTAGTATTATGAATACAAAACTAACAAAATTATATCCATCTGCTTCAGTGGCCGCACTGTCTAAAGCGCCACTCTCATGTTGGAATATATTACCGATAACAGAGAGATCGGGGTTCAACTCCCGTTCGGGTGTACTGAGGGTTTTTTCTCAAAATATTTTTCCGTTCCCCCTCCATACAAGTGCGGATACACTTCCTCTAAATTCAACCTTCCTTATTCCTAACTAATTAAAGTAGCTGATACGGTACATAGGCATGTAATATAAACAAGTGGTAAGATGCGGTGTTAAAAAAACTTGACACCCACATCGTTGGGCTCGCGGACAGTTCCTCTATGTTACCCCTTTCCACTGAGACATCCATTTTATATACGCTTATATTAACTAAGAGAAATAATCGCTATTGCAACGTAGGGAAACAGTGTTCATCCAAACTCTGGCAGGTAGAGGCTAGCTTTTGAAGCAGTTCTTAAATTACGTGAGGGGTTTTGGGCTACCGGGGTTTTGGGCTACCGGGGTTTTCAGTATTTTCTAACAAGGGGAAGGAGATGTCAATCCATTTTACATAAGGTATTTTCTATTAATGTTTATGATGAGAAATAAATGTTTCTTTTTTGTGTCAGAAAATAAATAGATCAATTATAAAATTTCATTTATATTTAATTTAATTACTACAGTTAAGTATTAATAAACTTCATATAACTCGCTTTATTAGACACAAAAGGTATCTCTCTCTCTCTCTCAGAGACATTTACTTGTCGGATGGCCTTAATCAAACACAGGAGCTCACCCTTACCGAGACCACGCGGCTCAAAGCCACGACTGTATTTTTTATTCGGGCGTATAAAAATCCACAAGGGGGAAAAAAAAGAGCCCCAACAAGTTTTAGAACGTAATAAAACATTATTATTTACTTGACAAATATTCTTCCTTTGATTACATAACAGTCAAAGCTTGGTTTAATGAATTGCCTGAAGCGCGAGTGCGTGTGATGAAGCCATAGGATAACACAGGGGGTAGTGGGGATGGCAAAGAGGGGGCACGGCGGGGGTCCAGATGTGCGTCGACACGAAACTATCCTTTGATACTTATTTTACATATTCAAGTTTATATATTATACTCCAACTTTCGCACGAATGGATATATCTATCAGCTTGAAAGTGTTACTTGATCTACTTTCACTCATTCATATGTCAAGCCATGTTATCTGCTGCTGTTACTTTATATATTTGTCTTGTTAGCGCGTCTTACTACCCATTTGGGTTGCACGTATATTATGTCTTGGTTTTAGAGGAAGTGTGCCCGCATTTGCGTAGAGGTAGAGTAGAAAACCATTCAAGAAAAACCACCCTCAGTACAACCCACTGGGAATCGAACCACTATATCTTTATAATAATTAGTCCAGTCTATTGCGAAATTGACGCCTTAGACCATTCGACCCCCGAAGTGGCTGATGGATATTATCAATACCTATAAAATAACACTATAAATATAGTAAAATGTTATCATTGCTGAGAGCAAAAACAAAGTATGTATTATCTAAAAGGTGCCACAAATGTCCGTTCGTAGGTGAATCAAGGTATAGCTAGATAGTACGTGACAACTTAAAAATTCTAAAAAAAAAATACTAATATAGCTAATATAGTACTTAGATCTTCTCAAAATATACAATTTTTAAGCTCGTTTAACAAACTGTGAAAATTAGGATAACTAAAGTACAATGTTAAAATATAAATTAAGTTTTAACTCCTCCAAACACAATATTTGAACTCTCGATTAATGGTGCTGGTTAAAAAAGGAAATTAGAGTGGCACAGAATTAATGACCGGTTGTTAAAGAGTAAAACCAAATGAAAGATAGATAGTAATGTAACAGTTAACAGTTCGAAAAAAAGGAATTATTAATTTTCAATGATTCTGGCCTAATTCGATTCGCTCTTTTGAATCCAGCATACCCACTTTGGTGGCAGCATGGTCTTAAGCCACGTCCAGACTTGAACAGAACAACGAACATTAACATATTCGTTGTTATGTTCGGTGTGGCTGAGTGTCCAGAATTTAATAGAACATGTTCCCATAGTTGGTAACTAAATAATTATTTCCATCCAACTCCTCTCTGCTTCGATATCGGTGGTGCCATAAATAATCGCGTGCAAGTAGCAGCGGCAGCGTACATATTTATTCATTACTACCAAAGCAAAAAGAGACAAAAATTCCTCCGATGGTGGATGGCAAGATTATACCAAAGTATTAACTCAAAACACACACACACACACACACTAAAAAATACACTCAACAATGTATATATTGGCGAGTATATATATATATATATACACAGGCTCACTTACAAACATCAAAACACACGTGAATCCACTGCTGTCTGGACAATGATTGTATGTTCGAGCAAATGTTCGCGGAGGCGTCCAGACTAGAACAAGACCGAACACGAACATCCTTTGATGCAACGGGCAAAAACCGACAACTGGTGGATCGATGCCGAACAGAACAACGAACACACATTTTGTTACAATGTTCTGTTCGGAAAACCGTCCACACTTGTCACGAACATGTTCGTGTTCGTTGTTCTGTTCTAGCCTGGACGGGCAAGAGACTAGACTAGACTGCCGATGATGGGGATATCGGGGTTCGTATCCAGCTTCAATCAAAATCGGATAGTTTCCCCCATGTAAAGTACCCTCACAGTCTTTTTCACGAGAAAATAAGGACTGCCATCTTGTTTATTATAATAAACAATGTCTAAATATAAAATTTAATCAAAATTGTTAGAACGAATTTCGAGAAAATCGATTTTTTTCTCTTTTGCCCTACAGTAAAGTCCCCTTAAATTTAGGGTTAGATATCTAATTCAAAAGGGGCACCTTATGAAAATCCCAGATAATTTTTTTTAGCCTAATCGGTAAAATAGTTTCGGCTCTAGCCCGAGGTACAGACAGATGGACAGACAGACGGCATTACAAAAACAATTTTTTGGTTTCATGGGACCATAAAACGTCAACATTTATCAAAATCTCGAATTCGATGTTTTTGACGATCACAATACTTTCTATCCGAAGTGTTGAAAGAAAGTCAAAATTTCTATATCATGTTTATATATAAAGTAAGTAGGTAATTAATCTTCGTATTGTTACTGAGGGTTTGAGATTTTTTTCTTTTAAGGATCTTGATTTCAGCCAGCTATCTATTGAAAGGAAATCGATGATATTTTCTGAATCCATACGTAGGTGCTACAAAATTTCTGCAAAGGTCACGTGTTTCGTTCTCAAAAGAGAATATCCGAAAAGTTATATCGGTGTAGTTGTTTAAATAAAACACTTAACTTGAAAAGCACATACCACAAGCATAAATAAATAACCCTACAATGCAACTTGATTAGTTTCGACTTTCGACTGAATACTGATTGAACTGCAACTGACTGGAGGCTGGAGGTGCGAAGAGATACGAGGTTTTAATATGGAATCAAAACTTCCCAGAAAATTCTGGAAATGTATCGAAGCTAACGATCGTATCTGAAAGCACAGTGAAGTTCTCACAGAGATGGGTTAACTGGGACCCTCTAGTCTCTCTCTCTCTCTCTCTCTGGTTTCGCCGCGTACAGTCTGTAAATAATTTCTACCCAATACTTACTTACCTGTACACAGTTCATGGCCACACAAATTCACAGTTTTGAGATCTTGTCACATTTATTTTAGTTATGTTTCTTTCCGATCTCTTCGCGGAGTACCTAGTGCTCCACGGAGCACACTTTGGGAACCGCTGGAGTAGACTGTCGATGACGGGGAGATCGAGATTGAAATCTCAGTCGCGTTTACCGAGGGTGGTTTTTTCCAATTTCCCTCCACACAATTGAGGGTACACTTCCTCTAAATATAACCTTCCTAATCTCTAAAACCATCAGAGTAATAAGTACATAAACGTATAGCCCGAACGGGTGGTAAGAAGCGGTGCTAAAAAATATAATAACATTCAATAACGACAGTTAAATTTTACAAGTTTTTTAAGACTTAAAGAAAATATTATAAAAAAATCATTTCACATCTATTTATCTACTTGTGCAAAAAGTTCCATTTGCAAAATTAATTATTTAAATCAGTATATATGTATATATATATATATATATATATATATATATATATATATTAGTTGCTCGGGTGGGCTTGCATATTAGGAGGCTGTCACCTGTAAGCGCAGATCATCTTCTATATTTGGTTTATGTAGCAGTTTACCAGGAAAATTCTTTTCTCATAAAGATATATTGTTGAGAAACGCATACAAAATTGCAAAGTTTGATCCCTTTGTAATTATTCCCCCTGAAATTGGTTTTTAAAGTAGAATTTGTTAAGATTTCTATAAGGTGTTCTTTTTCCTCTAAAGGCAACTCGTTGACATTGACAGATGTTCTTTATTCAGATTTGAAAAAAATCGGCAATCTGGTGCTACTCTATATTGTGAAAAACCAGAAAAGAATAGTCTAAAATTGTTTCACGGAGCCTGATTTGAACTTTCTGAACCGACTGATTATATCAGCATAAGACTTATAAACAAACTTAAATCTAGGACAAGCACAACACCCAGCCCCCGGCCGTTAATTCATCACTGTGAAAGGGGAAACCCACATTTAACCAATGATACATTTTTCGGCCATACCAGGAACCGAACCCGGGACCCTTAGACACACTGCCGACTGAGCTAAGGTGTCGGACACACGGATCCTGAGATAACTATGGCAGAGCTCAAGGTCTCCGCGGAGCACAGTAAGAAAAACGCCAGTTTAGAACATTGATAAAAACATTTTGTCCCTGTGGATCAGAGTTATTTCCGGTATTGTATCTCAAGTATTTATTTTATAAGAAACTCATTTCTTGGAGTTAGACCATTAGCTTCAATGTGAGATTTTCTTTTAGATCTTATAATAATTATTATTATAAAGTATTCATAATTGAACAAGTTGAAAGACTTGTTTAAAAATGTATTTCTTCAAATACTTTCTACCCGAATCGGTGGACACGTGGACAAAGG
This sequence comes from Timema podura, assembly GCA_033556935.1. Classification (NCBI taxonomy): domain Eukaryota; kingdom Metazoa; phylum Arthropoda; class Insecta; order Phasmatodea; family Timematidae; genus Timema; species Timema podura. The sequence goes on from JAVRXN010000009.1 coordinate 33,400,895, forward strand.
CGTCATTCTCGTTTAATCTGATATGCTGGCTACAGGGAGGTTGGGGTGTGAATCATGGCAAGGTGTTATTGACCAAATGTGTATCTGAGAAGTGTTTGATATGACAAAGAGGAATGTAACTTCTTTTTTATAAAAAATAAATATTTTATTGATGACTTATTTTTGAACATTTTGTCTCAAAAACAATAGACTATAATTAAGAGAAAGTAAATATAAGTATGTCGTACATTTATTTTTCACCTCGTCTTAGTAACAGCTCGGTTTATATGTATATATTAATACGCTAGTGCAGTAAGAGTAAGGTGTAATATTTAAGGAAATGTACCTTCATTTGAGTAGAGGGCGAGCGGAAAATCATTTTAGGTAAGACCGCCTTCTATACACCTGAACGGGATTCGAACCCTGATCTCCCAATCTCCGGAAATCCAGTCTGACATAAAGTGACGCGTTAGACCACGCAACCACTGATGTGGGTGACAGTCAAAGTAATATACGTCCGAATCTAAGGGGTGGTTATAAGGAAGATTATTTTCAGATTAATGTCACCCGCTTTAGCGTGGAGTAGGAATGGGAAAACCATAAAAGTAAAACAGGTGGCAACACAGCATCAGGGTACCTGGCCAAGATTCGAAACTCAACCTTCGTGCCACCGGTGACCGATTATTTTACCATACTGAGACCTTAGATCGTGTGTACATCGGATCTACGAATGAATAATACATTTTAACCGAAATAAGTATCTTAAAATACTTTGGTAACGCGTCTGCTTATGAACTATGAGTCCGAGATTCGATTTCAGGCATAACTGGTCAAATTGGGGTGTCTACTTTCAAGTTGACAAATAAGTGACGGCTGGGACACTTACTGTTATATCTCTTTCAGAGTTCGTCGATTTGTGATACTAAAGGAGGGATTCAGAATTAATACTTCTTAAAATCCATTTTAAACCCTGAACATAAATGATTTCAAAGAATATTATTACTTATGGATAGCTACACATACAAAAAGATAAGACAGATAAGTACAGACATAAAGACGTTGAATTCAAATTCCTCAGGTTCATGAGAAAAAACCTCTGCTATAATTTACGCTGGAGGAAGACCATATAAAGAGCTGTTTAAAGAATTCTAAGTATAAAACTTTTCAAAATTATTATTGGATTAATCTACAACTTTGCTTTAATTAACTTATCAATACCTAGACTTATGTTTCGTTCCAACATCAATCCTGGATCCTGGCTTCACTCTTGAAAATGACTAGATGGCCAATGAAGCAGAGATCGAGGTTCAAATACCTGTCGGGTATACTTAGAGTGGCTTTCCCTAAATGGTTTTATAATATCTCTCCACGTTAATGAGGGTAGATTGATTACCTCTAGAATTCTACCTTCCTCATTTCTACTCCATTAGATAAATATAATCAAAAATACAATTAGACTATACAACCCTACAATATGTATACTAAAATGGTAAAATTTTAAAGAAAATCTTACCAGCATTTGCATAGAGGGTGAGTGGGAAACCATGTAGGAAAAGCAACCCTCAGTAGACCTGACTGGTATTTGAACCCCATCTCCTCGGCCGTCTAGTCTACTGAGAGAATGACTATTTAGACAATGCAGCCACCATTACGTATGTATAATAGTTGCATTCATATACATACACAGATTTATCAGAAGGGAAAAGGTATAGTCTTAAATACACCTACTTTTTGTGAATAATTAATGATATTTGAAGCTTTACTTTACATAACATGCTGCTGATATGAAGAAATAACACTATCGCTGGACTCCTCAAATTTGCCTTTAAATAAATTCGTACTTTTGCTTCTTTCCATGTCACTAGAACATCTTTTTGATACTATTCCACTATTTTTTCTGGATATCAATTTTGATATGCAAGCAATAAACAAGTCTCCTCTTTTTGAAGAAATCATTTTTGTTTCTGTACAAACACAAGTTATTATTCACGGCCTATGTAAAATAATGTGCAGTAGGCATTTAAATTATACTCAAACTCAACTATACTTATAAATTAAGGCCGCTTCAACTGACAGCTACTATCCAACTAAAAGCACGTGAGGGGGTCAGTAGATTGGACAAATCTAAACAAGTACTGTGAGTATAAACATATCACTGTCATCCGCATAAAAATATGTGTTTTCGACTGTGCTTGGCGTTCATAGTCTTGGGCAGACAATGCCACCTAAACGAATTAAAATATTGATAAACAAAAAATAAGTGCTAAACTTGCATTTTCAACGCCACAGACATTCGGAAGTTATCTATTAAATATGTTTATCAAAGGTGAAAAAACGAACAATAATATTGTTTTTCAACATTAGAATTTGAGTTTAAGACCTGTGTTACGTAACACTTTGATGTACCCCACCCTCCCCCCATGTAACAGCATGTAGATATTATAGCTACCCCCCTCCTCCCACCCGCCTCAAAGCGTTACGTGGTTTTTGGACGACCTCTAATGGGCTGGTATTATTGTTTGTTTTTGTCACCGCGTCTTACTAACCGTTCCGGTTATACACTAAAGTACTAATTACTCTGATGTGTTAAAGATAGGAAGGTTGAATTTAGATGAAATGTACCCGCATTTGCGCAGAATAGGAGATAGGGAAACAATTCAGGGAAAACCACCCCCAAAAGACCCGACCAGGATTCAAACCCCAATCTCCACATCATGGACAGTATATTATATTGCGAAAGTAATGTCTTACACCATGCGGCCACTGAAATGGGTTTGATAAAATAAGTAGGTACAAAAAATGCACACTATTTACCCCTTTTTAAGGGAAAAGGCCAAATTTAAAGTGTGTATTTAATAATGAACAATAAATGTTCAGTTTTCCGTATTCTTTGTTTCCCTAAAAATATGTACGCTAATTTTAATTTGGATTTAGAGAGCATAAGTACGTTTTTATTTTTCACTTGTTTGTTATTGTTATACTGTTCTTATTGTTTCAAATAATAATCGTATAAAACAGATTGGCGTCACTACAAAATAACGATATAATAAAACCTGGCAAATGGTACAGAAAATTTAATCATTTGAGTTTTCAGGATTTTTTTTTGTGCCTCCAGGATATAAATGCCTTTCGTAAGAATAAAAGAAAGTTAAAAATGAAAGAGACTAAAAGATTTAGCTGAAGAATAAAAAAAAACTAAAAAAATGAGTCGAATAAAGAAAGAAATTAGTTATAAGAAAATTACTTGGAAAGTGAAGAAAATATGGAAAAGTTCCAGGAAGAAAGAAATGACAAAAAAAAAAGGGGGGGGGGCATTGAAGTGGAAATTGTGTTTTTGTTGGTGTGCTTTTGTGTCTTATTCTATTGTAACTAAAATAATTAAATAAATAGTAGGCATTTTAAATACTTACGCAAGTATTTGTCGGGAGAGTTAATGGAAAATCAATTAAATTACTCTTTTCCCATCTACTAGTTGATTCTGGACGTCCTGATAAGAGCCAAGCATACTCATGTTTTCATTCATCTAATGATTATATTATCTCATTTTAAATGAACGTATTTAGAAATTAGTTGAAATTTGTACTACCTTGTTGAGAATAAAAACCAGTGAGTTAAAGGCACTATGCTGCTGTTGAAGGATGAAACGGGGTGCTGACGGGCTGAACTCGTATAGGGTCAGTTAAATAATCTGACGTGTGACATGCCTGATATGTTACAATAGAATAGCATTAAATATGATACTCACACCAGAAGAGACTCCCCCCTTGCTGCTTGCTTAGTGTGGATTCACATGTTCGCCGAAAAACTAGCGCAGAACAGAAACGTGCTCATCGCGACGAGCTTTAAACCAATCACAAGATTTCCACCTAATCGGCACGAGCTGTTCCGCTAAAGTTCAACCCGTCTCTACTTTGTCCGCTCTGCCTGAGATGTTCGGCACATAAGAACTAATAAAATCTCAGAGCCAACCATTTCAAATCAGTGCGAATGCGCTGTACAGCCAGAAGCAAGCAGACAGCTTCGTTGGCCTTAGTGAGGAGATTTGAAATAACCCGTTAATGGAAAGCGTGTGTATCGATGTTTTGTATTGTGCTACGAAACAGCACCATAATTTGAAAACACTCAACGGAGACTGATCTAAAATATATGTTTATCTATTAAAAAAAAATATGTTGATAATCAGCTGTTTTAAGTTAGCTTTGCAATGCATCATGGGTCAACATACATCGTGTGAGTTGCTGCGCCACCGAGGCAGATTCTGCTTTTTTTCGGCGATCGTGTGAATCAAGCTTTACACCTTCCCATTTAACTGACGAGAGTCCCAGAGGTCAGCGTTGTGGGTCATGTCATATGACGTCACTGCAATGAAGCCCCGATACTTGTGTGTTAAAGAGGATAGAACCATCCATTGTGTTCCACTACTAGAATCTACTACTACTAGGCCTATGCCAGGTGTTCCATCGGTCAACATGCGCTATGTTTCCTCTTCCTTATACCTCTCTGTCATCCTTTGCGGTCCTCTCGATCCATCTCAGGGATCACGTGGTGATGATATTCTTGGACTATATTGACATGTTTCGTCTGTATTGTTACTCATTATACAAACGACTTCCAGCGTAGGTAAGCAACGCTATTTACGACCAATTTGTTCTGCGTCTATTCAAAATTATCTTTCGGCTTAAGTCCTTTTTCAAATATTTTCCAAAATTATCTTTTCGACTTAAATATTTATTAACTTGTTTGTGGCAAATATAAGATGGACGCTTGTCATCGTGTTTATTTCTTTTGGGGTTATTTTGATCACTTACAATTTAATTCATTTGTCACCAGATTACGTAGTTTTATTGTTTCAAGGGCATGTTTAGTAACTTTGTACCCATGCCGCTAGTCTTATTCTCGATTGTAAAATTTAACTTGTCTCTAGGCCACTAGATTGCTAGTTTATGTTTATTCATAAATTAACTTATCTTCCAGGCCGCAAGATGGCATGATCTAATCTTTACCTATACTTTACTTGATCTCTTGGCCAATGGATGGTGCTGGTACTTATTTGTTGTAATGTAAAGCTATAACTTATGTATTGATATAATGCCGGACTTTTAATTTGGGGATATTCTAAGTATAGTCTTTAGTTGAATAATGTTAACATATTTGTTTATTTTCAGAGTCGGTTATTTCCTTCTTGAGGGAGTTTAAAGTTAGGTATTAAGTCAGAGATGAACTTTAAACTCCCTCAAGAAGGAAATAACCTACTCTGGAATAAAAATATGGCAACATTATTCAACTAAAGACTATGCTTAGAATATCCCAAAAGAAAAGTCCGGCATTATATCAAACATAAGTTATAGCTTACAGTTACAACAAATAAGTACCAGCGACCCCTCGTGGCGTATTGGCTAACGCGCTAGTCGTGTTGAGCTCGACCCCGAGACGGAGATCGAGTTCGAATCTCGTCGGTGAAACTGGGGCGTTTTCCTAAATGGTTTCCACTCTCACTCCGCAAATCGGTTCACTTCCTCTATATTCAACCTTCCAATTCCTAATCCATTAGCGTAATTAGTACTTAAGCGTATAACCCAAAGGAGTAAACGCGTGCTAAATATATTATATTAAGTACCAGCGCCATCTATTGGCCAAGAGATCAAGTAAAGTATAGGCAAAGATTAGATCACGCCATCTTGCGGCCTGCAGATAAGTAAATTTATGATTAAATTTTGAAATATTAAGTTCTATCTGTGACTTAATACTTAGAACTTAATATTTAAAAATTTAGCCTTTATGGGCCAATGCCCGCCCCCTACTCCTACACTCTTTGTTTTTGTATTTCTATACTTATCGATTATCTTGTATTTTATTTAATACATGTACAATTCTTGTTACCCGTTTCCTTTTTTTCTCTTTTAAGGATATTTAGGGCTGGGGGTTACAGACTGAGTGCACCTCAAGTGCGGTGCTATACTAAATATAAAACTACACCTACCTAAACTCGAATGAAATGTGCCAGTTTCGCATATTAAACTGGTCCATTCCATTCTGGTCCAGGTAGGTGTCATCTTGTATTTAGTATGCACCGCACTGAGGCGTAGTATCTGACTGTAAAACTGGCCCTAGTTTCGTCTGTAACCTACTCATCAACTTTAAGCCTCTTATCATCCTTGCTACAAGGTCAATATCGGGCCCAGGAGGCCTTCAATCGAAATCAACTGCAAGTCAAACATGTTTGTTATAAATCAGTGGTGGCTAGATACATTTATTCGTGAGATTACACAATTAATACAAATAATATAAATTTATTATTTGTAATAGACGTCCATCCTCCTTTCCTTTATATTTGAAAATATGCCAATCACTTTGATGTCGAAATCAAAAATTGAAGAAATTTGTATTTATTTTCTTTTTTTTTTTTTTTTTACCGATAGAACTGCTAAAGCAGTTAATTTATTTTCCGTCATTGTACTCCTTGAAAGTCTTAATCCGTTCTAGGGTGGAAAAAAAACTCTTTCAATTTCACTTGTTTGTATCGGTGTGGTGCAAATAATGTCCAACAGTTCAAAATCTTTTGATATAATCTCACTTAAGTTATTTTGTGAAATACCCACTAATAAAGATAATACGCCCTCAAACTCGCATATATCACGATTATAGATTGCATTCAAATTGATCTTTAATTTTATAGCGCCTAACATGGAATAAGATACAACACTTTCATTTAAGACATTTTGAGGAAATGATTTTTGATTTCTTTTAAAAAAAATTGATAATTTTGCTGCACTTTGGTGACTTTTAAAATCAAGTCTCTCCTTAATTTGGGTTAAAATAGTGTAAAAAAACTTCTTTTGCAGCAGTATTTCTTCCATCCACGTCAATTTTCTTCCTTTTTCCCTCAGGTTCTTTAACGTCATCTTGAATAATATTGTTACAGTTTCTAAATTTTTAAATTGGTATCCCAAATTGTTCAATGGCTTTCTCCAAATATAAGCTATCAATACAACACACGTGAGTTTGATTTAAAAATGTCCACGTGTGGCATAATTAAATGAAAAATGTTCATCCAATACATGAATTATAATCTATTTAGGTGGTGCAGTAAGTAAGTCTGTACCGTTTTCCGCCTCCAATCTTAACAGCTAGAGGCCACAATAGCTAGGAAGAGGGTGAACGGAATCCATAAGAAATTTAATATAACAAAAAATAGGAAAATTTACAAGTTTAAGAAAGATTTAAATTATTTATTGAAGGTAAAATAACAGAGGTAAACAAAAAATACCTGGCCTCACAAGGCAAACTGAAGAGTGTTGAAAAACAAATAAATATGGCAGAGACTGCACTTGCGCAGTACATTTGAGAATATATTTCACAATTTCAAAGTAGATTATTCATTCAAATGAATTAGTCTGGAAGGGAACCATTAACAATCAAAAATCGTTAATATAATAATAAAGAGCTTAAAGAGCCTCTTTTAAACGGTTAACAACGCACTTGAATCACCATTGTGAATTCCGACTAAACAAATGGTTTAAACCATTAAACCTTTGAATCCTTACTATAGTAATAAAGAGCTTAAAGAGCCTCTTTTAAACGGTTATCAACGCGCCTGAGTCCCCATTGTGAATTCAGACTAAACAAATTTAAATCTTAAGATTAAATTTAAATTTAAATATCAATTCTGATACAAATAAAATGCACAAAGGTTTGACTTCCAAACATAACTCAAACTTCTGTGGGTCTATTACTTCCACTTTTGAAGTAATCGAGAAGATATTTAACATTATAATAGAAAACAAAGCAATATTACATTATAATACTGGTAATTTCTCACTAAACGAATCGGTAAACGTTAAAAGTTATAACTTATAAACCAACAAAAATAAATTACTTTTATAATTTCTTCATAGAAAATGCGTCTACAAAATAGTACCTATAAAAGAAACATTATCGAATTTTAAAGTTCAAACAATCATTGGTAACCACAAGTGCAATAAAAGTTTATATTTAAATTAAATATTCCAAGCTAGAAAAAGAGTCAAAAGTGGCTACCTATTTACATTTCATGAAATTACAAAGATACTAGCATCCAAGCGGCAAAATGGAAACATTAAGCGTTCCATAAAACAAATTTACTTTCAAAAGTAAATCTTCTAGTGAGAAATTACAGACGCCTACACTGAACGATTTTAATCACATAATTATCTAAGTGTGCAAACACCCTAACACTTTAGAGATCGTTTAGATTTTAAATATTTAATAAAATATATAGAGTTTATATATTGCCATCCCGGAGAGATTATGTCCAAGTCCAGACCAGGACTTCTCGTGGAAGTGTCAGATATAATAGTCTACCATGCTAGCTGAGCGCCAGCTATATACAGGTCTAGTTGATGGATAAAGAGGTGGGAAATTTTCATATTAAAAATACAACGCCACGTTGCGAACACGTGCTGGCAGCATGACTCTTGTTAGCAGCTGCCAAAACTTGGCACGACATCAAGTCACGTAGGCCGGACACCTGGTTAGTTGCAGTTAAATCTTGGTACGTCCATCTAGTCACATATACCGGACATCTGGAGAGTCAGCAGTTAAAACTTGGCATGACATCAAGTCACGTAGGCCGGACACCTGGTGAGTTGACCGTTTAAGATTGTGAGTGGCCCTTTTGTCGGCTGGCTGGGCCAATAAGCACATTTCTGGATCCCCCTATTGAAATAGATTGTCAAACAATCGTTCATCACTTGTCAGTCTTCTCTTCAACATTAACTTCGGTGTGAACAGGTTGGTCATGGAACTCGTGCTAAGCCAGAAGATACAATGAGTGAGTAAAGCACATATTTTAAACATAGTAAGTTATGTAAATCTTTGATATTGCAGGATGTCTATGAGTATCGGCATTATTCGGAGTGGGTAGTATTAATGTAAACTAGCTAGTCTTGCTAGATTTACTATTACAGGAAGTCTATATGTTTCAGTTTATTTGTGGCGGGTAGTAATACTGTATAATTAGCTAATATCGCTAATGTTACAAGTCACTTGCTTCATTTTCTGTTTTCAAATCTAATTCATCATTTTTTTTAAGCATCCCTTAAATGAGTCTTTGTAGTCATATAGTGTAGGAACTATTCTGCTTTTAAAATTCCAGCAAGTTTGAACAGTTCGTGGTAACATTTTCTTGACAAATTAGTCAAGGAACGCTATTCTTTTAGGTAAAAATAAATAAATGAAGAGAACGCTTGTAAATTTAAGAAAACAATCTTAACATGTTTGGTACATTGCACTCCTCGTTTAAATATATAATTAAGTTAAAATGATGTGCATAGCAATGTGAAAAATAGCCATTTGGATATATTTTTCTTATTAATGAATGAACATCCTTAGTTTTTCCACTCATTACAGCAGTCGCAAGTGATTTCTTGAGAGCCAAAGACTAGATATTTGTGTCTTAGAGGAGGAGGGTTTCTTGGAGGGGTCATTTTATCATATTTATTCATTTGGAATCCAATTCGGCCCAAGAACAATTTATAACGTACACGATTCCCCTTAATTATCAACCAAGATATGTGGATTTTTGGAAAATGTCAACTTTAAAAATATATCTATGAGTCTATTTGTATATAGGACCATAGAAAATAGTTTTGTATTAATTCCAGTAAACAACGAACTCGTGCACTGTTAAAGTTTTTGTCAGTATGTAACCTAAGCACAATATCGATTAGCAATATCTAAGCTATCTAGACGGGTGGCCCCCTTAACTAACAGCGACAGAACAGAAAACACAACGTGTGTTACAAAATGTAAGTTTTATTTTTAGTATATTACCACATCGGTAGTCACGCGGTATAAGGCGTTCCTTTCCAAATAGACGGGATGATGGAACGATCAAGGTTCAAATCTCGCCCGTGTACACAGAAAAACATATAACCTCCAGGTTAAAATGGCTGCGCTCCATGGGAGAGCTATGAGTCCTTCAACATGGGGATTGCTAGGTGCCCTCAAGGGACATAAAAACCCTAATTTTAAACATGGTTTAACTAGAGCACCCACAAAGCTAGGTTGAGGTAGAGACCCAACCCCCTCTCCACATAATCCTACCTCACAAAGAGCTTACGCAGACTGCCCTTTTCGATTAAAATGGTCTCTTTATGATGAACACGTTAAAAGTGAGTCATTTAACAAATTCACATTTGTAAGTACTTTCATTACTGAGCATTCTTGACTCTAGCGAACCCAGTGTTGATAGACTCAACCTAGTTAAAAGAGCGCAGTGAAACTTCCGTAATGCTGAGGATCTGGTGGATAACAATCAACTGTTTGCCGACCCCTGCCTTAGATCATGCGGCCATCGAAGCAGGTTTTAGTGTAGTTAAATGTGTATTATCTTATACGGGCAGCGAGACGCCGTGGAGAACAAATATAGTAGCCTATAACGCCATTGCTCTTTCTGTCCAAAGTGACACATTTCTTAGTTTATATGTACTTACAAAAGAGCTGTCAAGCGTCAAATTCATGGGGAAGGGATGAGGGCAAGCAATGTAGGTAAATGTACCCGCATTAGCGTGTAGAGGATTGAAAAACTACAAGAATAATAGTATTAGAAAACCTTTTCTGAGTGCACCTAGGCCAGATTTGAGCCATGGCCTCCCTGTTATTGTAAATACAGTCTAGGCCTGAACTACGGGACTGGCACCTTAAACAGTGTAACCACCGGTAATTATGAAAGTTCAAATCTCTGATGGGTGTAATTAGGGTGGTTTTCACCAAGTGGTAGCACCTCCCTTCTCATCCCATTTATACGTGGATATAATTGTTCTAAATTTCACCTCAATTCACGTTACCAAAATAATATGCGTATATTCCGGATGGGTGGTTAGACGTGGTGAAAAATACAGGGTTTATAGTTACAGTTCAATTTTAATAAGAAAAGTCTATTATAAAATATAAATATTATTTTTTTGTGGTGAATCAACACACAAGTTGCAACTCATTGTAATTCGTATGAAGGGGACCGACGGGAATCGAACCCAGGAATTTTGGCTTGACGTGCCAATGCTCTACCGTTGAGCTAACCGTGCTTATAGTAATTCTTCATTCATAGTTTTAAGGCTGAGTCTGAATGGATGTGTAGAAATCGTTGATCGCTCATATGTACCTGACGGTTTCCCAACATCTATCACAGAATTATGAGAGTATAGCTAATTTTATCCTGAAGTAACTTCAAATGTTCTAAGATTAAATGTTACGCTCCTTTTCTGTGACCACTTGATTAACATTTGGAAATATTTCTTTTAAACCATTAGCAATTTTAGTAATCCATAACTATAACTTCACGCCAAAGCTTTTGATTTTCTTGAATGTTTTTAAAAATATTAGTAAACAGTCAATTAAATTAGCTAACCAAATCAAATACCATTAAAATTTTAATATTACTAAATTGTATGTGAATAAAGTTTACTATTTAAGCTAATATTCTGGTAGATGCCATTACAATCTTGACAACAGAAAAAAAAAACTCGTTAATTTTTCGGTAGGTCATTATTTATATATTAAACCCACAGAGTATAAATCTATGGATATAAACTTATAACAATTTAGCGGGTTATTTGTTTACTGGCAGATGTCCTAACGCAGTCCAGTGGACAATTTGTTTAATTCAAATGTAGGTTCCAAATCTCTTACAAATGCATTTTAAAATAATATACTGGCTACTTCCTGAAGTATGAAAGTATTTATACAGTTAAAATTCAACGATGGGTCGTTTTACATAAATTTAGGGGAAAAAAGTATACAAAATAAAAACATAAAAAAAAATGAAAATGTGTCTGTTAATAATTAATGTAAATATAATCTTTTCACGTTAAATAATCGTGAACGGCTTTAATACAATTAAAGAAGGAAGTTTAATAGCAGTGATATTTTTTTACTGGAATAACGTCCGGTTAGGAGGCTATACGACACCTCTGGGAAATCAATTTGTTACTAATTAGAGCTTTCAAGCTGCGGTCTACTCACAAATTAACTTACTCTTTTTTTTTTTTTTTTTTTTTTTTAATATTGAAGCACACTCCTGGTTACCCGATAAAGTTTCCCAGTAGGAGATTTTCATTTAAAAATGTACTACGAAAAGAAGTTAAAGTAACACACATAATATAACCAATTAGTCGGAATAGTTTATATTTGAATTAACATGTTTTTAAGTTTTTTTCCTAAATTTTTTTCCTCTTTCCTGTTATGCATATGCGAGTATATTTCCTCAAATCTACCTATCTTATGGATTAAAATATACAGATACATTGGATGGGTATTAATATGGGGAGCAGAAGTAACAAAAACGCATTGTATCTTTAACAAAAATTTTAAGTATCTTGTTAACACAGTTACTATTGTTGGTGGGTTTACGTTCAATGTTTGTTATAAAATAATGACACTTTCCATGCCTTTGCTGTCGACACAGAGAAAAAATAAAATAATTGACAAGACAAAGTTAAGTGTGTGCTAACAAGGTCAGCAAGTTCAAGTTTTAACGTCTGAAAAATACTTGTCAGATTAATTTGTTGTATTAGTTCTAAATGTAGGTCTAGAGTTTTATTTTCAAAGGAAATCCATTATTTGAAAATTATAAGTTAACGTTGCCACAATGGCGGGACAAAAATATTACAATTGTATTTACATTCTTAGACCGTTTAAGTAATAGTATAAAAATAACCTGATTCGGTGGCCACATGGTCTAAGGCGTCACTCTCGCAATAGACTGGACTGCCGATGACAGTGAGATAAGGGTTCGAATCTCGGTCGGGTGTACTGAGGGTGGTTTTTTTCCTAAATGGTTTTTCTCTTTCCCTTCACGCAATTTCTGGTACGCTTCCTCCAAATTCAACCTAACTCATCCCTAACTTAATAGCGTAATTAATACATACGCGTATAACCTGAACAGCTAATAAAACGTGGTGATAAAAATTTTTTTAAAATAAATTATACAGTAACCCACAAGGAAGCATTACTGTAAGCTTAAGATTAATTTTTTATGTGAGTTTTTTAGTTGATAAATAAAATAATACATACTATTTTTAGAATGGCAAGTTTTAGTCAATTTCAATCAATGTTGGTGGTTGAAAGTGGGATTGCTATTAAAATTATAGTTTATGTATAAATTTTAAATAACTGTGGTATGTGCGGTGGTATGTATAGCAATATGTGAGTTGATAGCGTGGTAAAAACTGTGCCAACATTACTCCAAGTAATGAACAGCCATATTAGAAACAAATCCAGAGCTTTGTTAAACATTAGTGATTCAACTTTCACATCTTGCTTACTTCATGTACCATATATATTCAGCTGTCAGAAGAACGGAAAGGGAGGAGGAGGGGATAGCTATGAACTTAACTAACTCCCGGGGCTGTCCTTCATACTCACCCCTTTCCACCCTCTACCTCTTCATAACGCCGGCTGCAGACCCTTGTTTGCTTCCCCTCTTGCCCCTTAAAGTGGCTGGAACATTAAACACTGACAGAAGAGACCGACCGGTATAAAGTACACCGCCGGACTTTTGAAAAATATAACACATCCTAACCCGCAGTGGAGAGAACACGTCGTTCTTGTTAAATACTTTAACGAGTCGCAAAAGAAAATTAAAAAATTAAAGTCATTAAAATACAACAGCGTTTTAAAATTAAACGTTGACTTTTGGGCTTAAAAAAAAACTGCATCGCAATATTGTACCTAGTAGAACAGAGTCAATATTTCTTTTTCACTTTTCACTCCACTGAGCAAGTAAAGTGAATACAAATCACCCTCACACCTACCTTGTAAAATACTTTTACGTGAAACAAAAAGAGTAACTAAATGTTCCAATAATATTTTAAAGCTAAAGATGACATTTTGTTATGATAAAGGAACGATGTTTCCAACGGAATGTTGTGTCCGATAGTACAGAGTCGATATTTTAAAACAATAATCATGAAGACTGTTTATCAGGCACGACTCGTGCGGAAGATAAATGGCCGCGGTTGAACCAATAAATGTTATTACGGTATGTTACGATAAATCTTTTTTTTTTCTGGTCTGGATTATTGTGAAATATGGGATATTCTCTGACCAAATATAACCGCACAAAGCGCGCCAACCAGTTTAAAAAAGTCAATATTTCCAAGAATACGTTGTTTATTTCAGTGGTCCACGTCTTACTTCCGGTCCTGGCCAAGTGAATACTTACACTATGACAGTAGGTGTGAGGAAGGCAAAGAAAGAGTTAAAGCACCAGCATTCTCAGGATAGGAAAGTAGGAAAACATTATGGAAAAAAGATTCACCCTGTTCACCCTTCCATGGTTCGAACCCGAATCTCCATGTCACCGACAATCCAGACAAGACGAGAGCGATGCCTTTGTATGGATGCTCACCGGGACGAGTATTCCACAAATACAAGATTTTGATGGTGACATTTTTCATATTTAGCCGTTGTAAAACATTATTTAACCCACTCCGGTGGCCGTATGGTCTAAGGCATCACTCTCGCAATAAATTACACTGCCAATGATGAGGAGATCAGGGTTCGAGTCCCAAAAGGGGTGTAATAAGAATACATTCCCTTAAATATTGTCAGACCCTCTATCAACGCAAATGCTGGTACTCTTTTTCTAAATTAATACATAACACATTAGCGTAATTACTATATATGCATAGAGGCCAAATTGTTAGTAATACGAAGTGAAATAAAAAATAGCATTATTTAGAGTAGTCTGATTGCGACTCTTGAAACTTGATATAAAATTTGTTTTTAGCTCAGAATATTTCCTTAATATATGAAACGTGTTAGATACTAGTCTTGATAAAAATCTACGTTGAGGAGAAATGAGAATGGATGAGCCCATCTATCTATATTAATAAAAGAGACTTTGTGAGTGTCAGCACCTTATCTCCATGACCATGAGCCCTAGAGGACTGAAACTCCTCAGGCATATTAAGAAGAAGCTGGAAATGTGAAACACAGTGTTATATTTTTAAATATGGTTTTAAGGGTACAAAGTTTTATTCCTATAAACTTTTTAAATCTTTAATTACTACTTAACTATAACAGGTAGGTCACTTTTGTTTTGTCTTGACCAAACAAAATATTTACTATATGGATTCCTGGCTAAACATTTTCAACAATTTATTAATTTCTGATAAAATGATATGGTATTCATTTTTAAATAAGCTATTATATTTTAATTACAAATTTATGTTGATTTTTAAATAGCAAATATTCAACTATGACTTAAATGGATTCTAATTTGATTCCCGGACCATTTTTTAATTATTTTTACTCACCACGTCTTACTCCCTGTTCGAGCTGTATGAATTCTTAACCCTGTTTTTTGGGGTGTGGGTGTGGTGGGTATAATTGACGAAATGTATTTTCATTTGCGCGGAGGAAGAGTAGAAAACAATTTAGAAAAATCTACTAATAGGGGTGAAAATATTTACTATTTGTGCCCGGATTATTTCTTCCATTCAAGTAGTAAATAGCTACAGTAGCCCCATGGCTTCTTTGGTGCTGACTGACAGCTCACAGCTGACAGCTGAAGGCTTTGAAAACCTACCGGGCCAAATTATGTATCCCTACGCCGAACCATATGGTCTTCGAAAAACATGTGTTTAGCAGCTGTCATTTCTGACACTTAAAATTGAGGTATATACCTAAATGTTGACTATCAGAAGTCAGCTGTGAACTGTCAGTCAGCACCAAAGAAGCCATGGGGCTACTGTAGTAATACTGTCGTAGGTTAAGTTAGTTTGTAAGTCGTGTATGCTTAGAATATTTAGGTTGGATACCAAATAGTAATAAAGTATTGTTTATTCTAACTAGCATTCCAAGTAATAATAACTATACGATAGATATAATACAAAAGTAAACCAGCAGGAGAAATAAAATTGAGAAAATTTCACTTGCATGTCTATGGGTTTTCTTGGATTAATGTGAAGTGTTTTAAATAAATTATTCGCTGAGCTTGTTGATGTATACTAATCTTAACGTCCATATAAGATTGCTAAAGTCTGATTTCCACTTTTGTGGTTTTACATGACAGCTAGCAGAAGCGAGCAGATGGTATCAGTAATGCCAACATTGTCTGAAAGTAACTTTTGTCAACATATTTGTAAATAATAATTATTTGGTAAGTGTCACTATTATTATCACTAAAAATATTATCAATCACTTTTAACAATGCTTCCCCAAGGATTAGAGTATAATTTTCTTTTACATATTCTAATTTAAGAAAAAAAAGTCTAGTTAATTTATTCTAGTTTTTCTTTTAATTCTTGTGGCAATTACAGTTTAAATAGAGCGTGAAATTTTACATTTAATGGTATTATATTCAGTTATTCATATTTTTATAACTGGCCTCTCATATCTTTAACATAAATAAATTGTTTGTGATAATAAAGAGTAAAAAAGATACAAAATGTTTTTGAAATAATATTAAGTTTAAATTTTGTAAACACCGTGTATGGATACGATTCGCCGTAAAAACTGAAATAAGTTCCCTACGTCATCACCGGCAGCATAGCTTCTATCCAGTGGCCATATTGTTTTCAGCATTTAAGGCCACTTTTAACGTTCTCTTGCTTTTAATAATTAATTTACCCGCCTCGGTGGCGTAGTTGGCTAACGCGCCAGTCGTGTTGAGCTCGACCGCCGAGGACGGGGAGATCGAGGTTCGAATCTCGGTCGGGTGAACTGGGGGTGGTTTTTCCTTAATGGTTTTCCACCCTCCCTCCACGCAAATGCGGGTTCACTTCCTCTAAATTCAACCCTCCCAATTCCTAATCCATTAGCGTAACTAGTACTTAGGCGTATAACCCGAACGGGTAGTAAGACGCGGTGCTAAATAATAATAATAATAATTAATTTGAATTAAACAGCAAAAGAAAACTTCAAAACTTAACAACCAACCAAACGGTTATTTTCATAACCAAAATATAACAATTTTAAATAGACATTATAACAGTGAATTCTCGTATAAAATACAGTTAATAAAACCACGTGCGCGAGTAAAAAATTTGAAGCGAAAAAAATATTTAATACTTGTAAAATTGTAGTTGAGTATTTACAGGCGTATCTTTGCTACCGTTAATAATTTTATTACAACTTTGAATAATACAGTGTCTTTTTTGAATATTAATTCGGCTACTTAGTCTGTGTGTTCTTTTGAGAATATTATTTCGGTGTGAACATATTATCCTTGGAAAATAAACGTTTTTTTAGTGATCTTAGAATAATTATTTATTAAATATAAAATAAAAGCGTGGGATAAAAAGAAAAGCGAGTGTTTCTGAGTGATCGATATACATTATTCGAAAATTTAAGTGTATCAAGACTATTAAATATTTTAACCCCAAGATTGTGTTGTGTTGGCCTCTAGGCTAAACCTCGAGTTTTATGATTTTTATATTATTCCAAATACATCTGTGGAGTGTAATAAAAAATACTTGCGAATGTTTCTCCAGTGTTGATAAATAAAATACCAGGCTAAGATTTCAAGTTATAAGTTATTGTATTTTTATTAGATACTTTGTTATAACTTTAAAAGTAGTGAATTTAAAATAGATTTTTGTTGGTTAGGATAGCTTTTGATTTGTCATTGTCATTTATTTTATAGGCCTAAACATATTTTCTTGGATATTGATTTTTGTTTGTTAAATTATTTAAATTTATCATAAATAGGCCTATATATTAATAAAAAATATATAACAGATTGTAAAGGCGAGCATAGTGAATATGTTTTCTTCGAGAATTTCTCTAGAGGTAAGAATATTATTTTTCATTTTATAAACAAAAGTTTGAATTGTTATATAGTACTCATACAATAGCACAAAATGTTTAATTTTTAATTATTACACTACTCATCGGCGTTGACATTTAGTTGCAAGAAGGTCCTACATAGCCACAAAGGTTTTAGTTTTTAAACAGTAGGCTACCACTAGGTTAAGGGACTTAATACAAATATGCATAGACCTTTATGAAGTGCTCAAAAAAGGAATTAAATCTGTAAGTAAAAGTTGTTTTTCCACATAACTATACAATATTTAAATAATTAAAGCATTGTAAAGGCCCACTTTTCAATTGATATGACTGGCTGCCAAAATATCGGTTAGGCCTACTTATAATCCTTCAGCCAAACTATTCAATCATCAAAGAATCTTGCACTAATATTTGGTTTAGTACTAACGATCACCATAAGTCTATATATTTTTCTATAGGCCTACTAGTACATTCAGATTTTTCACATTTATAATGTTATTAATAATACTATTTGTAAATAAGCTATTAAAATTTATTTATTTATAATTATAAAAACTAATATGGGATTAAATTCAAAATTTAATTTTTTTTAATAAAATATATTTTAAAATTTTATAAACAGTTATATATTATCACATTTATAATGTTAGTAATAAAACTATCAACAAATAATTATTAGTAAAATAAATATTATTTTAAAAATTATATATTTATAATAATAAAAACCAATATGGGATTAAATACTAAATTTAAAAAATATATATATCATGGAAAAAATAAATAATTAATACTAGCCCTAAAATCAACATATCAAGGTAAACAATAAATAAAAAATTAATATATATAAATAAAAAATAAATAAAACAGTCATATATGTTTCTTGTATAGACCTCAATTTTGGCTGTCAGAAGTGACAGCTGATAAATACATGTTTTTGCAGATCATATGGTTCGGCGGAAGGATACATAGTTACTTTTCAAAGCTATCAGAAGTCAGCTGTGAGCTGTCAGTCAGCACCACAAAAGCTAAAATTGAGGTATAGTGATATAGAGGTCAGCCCCAGCCTGGTGTATTAAAGGGAAAGGGGATTTTTGTTTAGCACCGCGACTAATTACCCGTTCGGTTTATAGGCTAAGGGGGGTGTACCTAAATGTTTGAACACCCTTACTTTGAACTAAATAGTGTACCTTTCTTTTAAATTCTACTTTTACCATACCTTCCACTTTAGTTAAAATACAAAAATAGTCAGATGCGGTACAAAAATAATTAATTTCTTAAAAAAACATATATAAACTTGACTACTATCTATAAAAACATCACTACACTTCACTACTATACATAAAAACTTATTTACACTTTAATATTTATAAAAACACTATACACTTCACTACTATTTATAAAAACATCTAGACATTTACTACTATTTATAAAAACATCTAGACATTTACTACTATTTATAAAAACATCTAGACATTTACTACTATTTATAAAAACATCTAGACATTTACTACTATTTATAAAAACATCTAGACATTTACTACTATTTATAAAAACATCTAGACATTTACTACTATTTATAAAAACATCTAGACATTTACTACTATTTATAAAAACATCTAGACATTTACTACTATTTATAAAAACATCTAGACATTTACTACTATTTATAAAAACATCTAGACATTTACTACTATTTATAAAAACATCTAGACATTTACTACTATTTATAAAAACATCTAGACATTTACTACTATTTATAAAAACATCTAGACATTTACTACTATTTATAAAAACATCTAGACATTTACTACTATTTATAAAAACACCTAGACATTTACTACTATTTATAAAAACATCTAGACATTTACTACTATTTATAAAAACATCTAGACATTTACTACTATTTATAAAAACATCTAGACATTTACTACTATTTATAAAAACATCTAGACATTTACTACTATTTATAAAAACATCTAGACATTTACTACTATTTATAAAAACATCTAGACATTTACTACTATTTATAAAAACATCTAGACATTTACTACTATTTATAAAAACACCTAGACACTTCACTACTACTTATAAAATTAAATCAACATTTATAGATTCTGGGTCTCACGAAACGTAATAATTAATCTTAATCTCAGGATCTAAAAATTGTGTGAGAAAGTAAAATAAAGGGGGGGTTGGTTCCTGTTTATATAAAAATTAATCCAATTGTAATACATCGCGTTGCGCTTGCCCGATGATTGGATGATGTGAAGAGAATAGTCAGTGAGTAGGAAGAACTCTGAATGACTCTGAAGTTACAATAACTAGGATTACTTTCATACATTCAGGTTTAGACAGTAAGAAACTTTTTAACATTTGCAAAAATTATGTCAACAATTTTAATACCAAGTTATATGACTTGCATTTATTAAATAATATTGATAATGTAGTAAAATAATATTAATTTTTAACGCAAATAAGGTGCATTTTCTTAAAGTATTTTCCTACCATAATCCTGCTATAAGAAAACAAAAGGTGGACATTCGGAGAACCTATAAAAAACACAAAGATACGTTGAATAAGGCCAATAGCGAAAACATTTCACTATATTATTAGTTTTAGTTTATAGAGAGATAAAATATCCATCAAAAGTAACACCTGCAGCACACATGTCAGATAAGGTTATTTCTATGAAAAATGGATTGTACATGCCTTATAATTAGGAAATGAAAGGTTTCTACCGCTCTTTATCTCCAATCTCCAATATTAAATTTACATATTGCTTTATTTCAACTCAAACAATTTTGCAACAACTTTAAATATATATCTATAATGAGGTAATCTGGGGTTGCGGTCCCCTGTCTCTGGCAAAGGCCCCGTCGTCCCTAGTGACGCCCGGTATTGACGACACGTCTTCACTAGTTGAGCAACCCAGTCACGGTCCAGTGGAGGGAGTTAATCCTTGGAGTGGTCTCCCACTTCAATGTCCTCAAGTTGGAGTTGACCCCACTACTCTAGACTTGGCTGCACTCAAGGGCTCACAACTTGGACCGAAACAACCAGACAGCTTGTCAAAATAACGTTACGTCTGTTACCACAGGACACTCACATTTGTGTGGATTACCGACTAAATATACACTTATCCAGTACCTAAACCTAAACTGTATGCCAAACTTTATTTATAATTAGGAAACAATAAATCTACCCTGGATCTCGACACTCGAGGTCAGTCGTAGCTTATCTGTCTAGTAAAATAAGGGTTTCGGGTTCAATTCCCGGAATGGCCGAAAATTATTTTACTATCAATATTGTAGCTTCATCTTTCACAGCTTAATGAATTAACGGCCAACAGACTAGGTTTTTTTTCTGTTCTTGGATTTATTTTTTAACACCGTATATTACTACACATATGTACTAATCATGCCAATGCGATATGTATTATGAAGGTTTAATTTAGAGGAAGTGTACCCCCATTCGCGTGGATAGAGAGTGTAGAAGTATTTAGGAAATAAAACTCAATACATGTGACCAGGATTTGAATACTGAGATCCTCGTCATCGGCAGTCAAGTCTCTTAAGAGAGTGACGCCTTAAACTATTAGGTCACCAAAAAGGATTGTCTTAGAATTGAATGAGTTTGTAAGTCGTGTGCTGACAATTATAATTAGTCTGTTTGGAAAGTGCATGTTAAATACTCAAGATTAATATTTTAATAATGTAAACGAGTATTGTTTGGATGTGAAAGTATTGATATTCTACCCTAATAAACAAATACAAAGATTCCAATTAATCGTAAATGAGTTAACGATGCTGGTTAAATTCAACACATTATCAAGATCAGAAAAAAATTGTCAACTAACAGGTTAGAATGCTCTAGAAACTAACAATATTGTGTCCCGATTTTTAGATTCTTGATCGTATCTTTAAAAAAAAGTATTTATTAATAAATGATTGTAAAACTGAAAAAACAGATATATCCTTATTTAAAAATAGCAAAGGAGCTAAAATAATAATTAATTCATACCCAAAGGCTCAAACAAGAAATAAGGATTCTTTCTAAAACTGCGATAGCCATTTTGTTTGAATTTAAAATGTTTTTTATATGTTCATCTTTGAAATAGTAACGCATTTATCAAAAGATCGACAAAATGACTATATTGTGTCTAAAAAATGTATTTTCATGATTTCATGATAAACATCTTACATTTAAAGTTTATTAACACGGAAATACTACGCAACCTTCGTTTTACTTCAAACATAGAAGTCTTACCTTGATTGATTACACTATGACGCTATGTTCTAAGCTACACGATAGTGGAGCCATGGATTCCTTGCTGGGTCGACTGAGTGTAAGAGAAGATTTTATTCTATTCAAACATTTATATGTATTTCTTTGTACCTATTAATATGTAACAACAGGTCTATACCCTCATTTTGGTAGAAAACTCGTTCGAGAAGGCCTTGTTTCGTACCAGAATCATCTTTTACAGTAATATTTTGCTTGAATAAAAGGCCTTCCAGAACAAGCTTCGTACCAAAATCATCATATACTGTACATTGTACTCGGGAGCCACTTTTGGATGTTATAAATTAGTTTAATGTATTTTTAATTTTTTTTAAGTAATGCAAATAACTTTATTGGAATACATCTACTATCTACTGTATTTGCATGTTCAATTTGATATTTAATTGAAACATAAAATCATAACTTATTTAAACATTATTTTTATTTGATGTAACTAACGTGCATTTTCTGAAATGATTGATTACATGAGCAAACGACATACACATCAGCATAATTCAAGAACCAACACAGGTCAGCTTTTTGGTCGTTAGTTCATCAATGTGAAAGAGGAAGCTCCAATTTTAACAATGACAAATAGGCCATTAACTTAAACATGACTTACAATACATAGTATTGGAGACACAATTGAGGAGATGAGATACTATCCTGTCATACATAACGGTGAGACTGGTTATATATACACACGATTTTAGGCGACACAAGACATGCTGATGGCTGAGCTACTACCATGCAATGAGAACATTAGATAATGCTCAAACATATTCAAACACAATATCAAGTATTGTTCCTGTCTGCATAGTGAAACAACCTGAGTTTGTGAGCAGGGTTTTGTAGGGATTTGTTTGCAAGGTTTACGGGCCCAAATGTATCACTTATGTTAAGGCTCTGTAAAGCAAATAATTGGGCTTAAACGTATTAATGTTATTTAAGTCCCTGTATGTGAAGTAAATGTGCATGGACTTGTTATTAATGTTGTTTAGGGTCCTGTGTGTGTGTGTGTGTGTGTGTGTGTGTGAAGTAATTGGGCATGGACTTGTTATTAATGTTGTTTAGGGTCGGTGTATAAAGTACTTGTGCCTGAACTTGCTATTAATGTTGTTTAAGGTACTGCTTGCAAAGTACTTGGGCACGATCTCATCACTAATGTTGTTTAAGGCCCTGTATGTGAACTACTGGTGCCTGAAATTGTTACTAATGTTGTTTAAGACCCTGTATGTGAACTACTGGTGCCTGAACTTGTTACTAATGTTGTTTAAGGCCCTGTATGTGAACTAATTGTGCTTGGACTTGTTATTAATGCTGTTTAAGACTATATGTGAAGTGCGTGTGCCTGAACTTATTACTAATTTTGTTTGAGGCTCTGTATTTGAAGTATTGTGCCTGAACTTGTTACTAATGTTGTTTAAGGCCCTGTATGTTAACTACTGGTGCCTGAAATTGTTACTAATATTGTTTAAGGCCCTGTATGTGAACTACTGGTGCCTGAACTTGTTACTAATGTTGTTTAAGGCCCTGTATGTGAACTACTGGTGCCTGAACTTGTTACTAATGTTGTTTAAGGCCCTGTATGTGAATTACTGGTGTCTGAACTTGTTACTAATGTTGTTTAAGGCCCTGTATGTGAACTACTGGTGCCTGAACTTGTTACTAATGTTGTTTAAGGCACTGTATGTGAACTACTGGTGCCTGAACTTGTTACTAATGTTGTTTAAGGCCCTGTATGTGAATTACTGGTGTCTGAACTTGTTACTAATGTTGTTTAATGCCCTGTATGTGAATTACTGGTGCCTGAACTTGTTACTAATGTTGTTTAAGGCCCTGTATGTGAATTACTGGTGTCTGAACTTGTTACTAATGTTGTTTAAGGCCCTGTATGTGAATTACTGGTATCTGAACTTGTTACTAATGTTGTTTAAGGCCCTGTATGTGAATTACTGGTGTCTGAACTTGTTACTAATGTTGTTTAAGGCCCTGTATGTGAACTACTGGTGCCTGAACTTGTTACTAATGTTGTTTAAGGCACTGTATGTGAACTACTGGTGCCTGAACTTGTTACTAATGTTGTTTAAGGCCCTGTATGTGAATTACTGGTGTCTGAACTTGTTACTAATGTTGTTTAATGCCATGTATGTGAATTACTGGTGCCTGAACTTGTTACTAATGTTGTTTAAGGCCCTGTATGTGAATTACTGGTGTCTGAACTTGTTACTAATGTTGTTTAAGGCCCTGTATGTGAATTACTGGTGTCTGAACTTGTTACTAATGTTGTTTAAGACACTGTATGTGAACTACTGGTGCCTGAACTTGTTACTAATGTTGTTTAAGGCCCTGTATGTGAACTAATTGTGCTTGGACTTGTTATTAATGCTGTTTAAGACTATATGTGAAGTGCGTGTGCCTGAACTTATTACTAATTTTGTTTGAGGCTCTGTATTTGAAGTATTGTGCCTGAACTTGTTACTAATGTTGTTTAAGGCCCTGTATGTGAACTACTGGTGCCTGAAATTGTTACTAATGTTGTTTAAGGCCCTGTATGTGAACTACTGGTGCCTGAACTTGTTACTAATGTTGTTTAAGGCCCTGTATGTGAACTACTGGTGCCTGAACTTGTTACTAATGTTGTTTAAGGCCCTGTATGTGAACTACTGGTGCCTGAAATTGTTACTAATGTTGTTTAAGGCCCTGTATGTGAACTACTGGTGCCTGAACTTGTTACTAATGTTGTTTAAGGCCCTGTATGTGAACTACTGGTGCCTGAACTTGTTACTAATGTTGTTTAAGGCCCTGTATGTGAACTACTGGTGCCTGAACTTGTTACTAATGTTGTTTAAGGCCCTGTATGTGAATTACTGGTGTCTGAACTTGTTACTAATGTTGTTTAAGGCCCTGTATGTGAACTACTGGTGCCTGAAATTGTTACTAATGTTGTTTAAGGCCCTGTATGTGAACTATTGGTGCCTGAACTTGTTACTAATGTTGTTTAAGGCCCTGTATGTGAACTACTGGTGCCTGAACTTGTTACTAATGTTGTTTAAGGCCCTGTATGTGAACTACTGGTGCCTGAACTTGTTACTAATGTTGTTTAAGGCCCTGTATGTGAACTACTGGTGCCTGAACTTGTTACTAATGTTGTTTAAGGCCCTGTATGTGAATTACTGGTGTCTGAACTTGTTACTAATGTTGTTTAAGGCCCTGTATGTGAATTACTGGTGCCTGAACTTGTTACTAATGTTGTTTAAGGCCCTGTATGTGAATTACTGGTGTCTGAACTTGTTACTAATGTTGTTTAAGGCCCTGTATGTGAATCACTTGTGTCTGAACTTGTTACTAATGTTGTTTAAGACCCTGTATGTGAACTACTGGTGCCTGAACTTGTTACTAATGTTGTTTAAGGCCCTGTATGTGAACTAATTGTGCTTGGACTTGTTATTAATGCTGTTTAAGACTATATGTGAAGTGCGTGTGCCTGAACTTATTACTAATTTTGTTTGAGGCTCTGTATTTGAAGTATTCTGCCTGAACTTGTTACTAATGTTGTTTAAGGCCCTGTATGTGAACTACTGGTGCCTGAACTTGTTACTAATGTTGTTTAAGGCCCTGTATGTGAACTACTGGTGCCTGAACTTATTACTAATTTTGTTTGAGGCTCTGTATTTGAAGTATTGTGCCTGAATTTATTACTAAGGCTTTTTAAGGCTCTGCTTGTGAAGCACTTGGTCCAGAGTTTCTTTCGTAGTGCTGGGTAAGGTTCTTTTTGCTAAGTCTGAGTTGGTTCACAGTGATGTTTAAGGTTATATTTTAAAGTACAACGTCTGACTGTTTACTCAGCCCTGTTGTTAAGTCTGAGTTAGTTCCCAGTGATGTTTAAGGTTGTATTTTAAAGTACAGCGCCTGACTGTTTACTCAGCCCTGTTGTTAGGCCTGAGTTAGTTCCCAGTGATGTTTAAGGTTGTATTTTAAAGTACAGCGTCTGAATGTTTTCTCAGCCCTGTTGTTAGGCCTGAGTTAGTTCCCAGTGATGTTTAAGGTTGTATTTTAAAGTACAACGTCTGACTGTTTACTCAGCCCTGTTGTTAGGCCTGAGTTTGTTCCCAGTGTTTTTCGAGGTTCTATTTTAAAGTACAGCGTCTGAATGTTTTCTCAGCCCTGTGTGAGAAGCTCTCTCCTGTTCCTTTGCTCTGTCCCGATTCACAGATCGATACCTCCCTAATGGCGAAACGAGATAGTTATCACAGGTCTGCTGCGCTAGTTTAGTTTCACACACCGGTATTTTAATAATGTTAAATTAAAATTGAAAACTTCAACCAGTGTGACTGAAACTAACAGTTTATTGACATAGTTATAATTATGTATTGAGAAATAAATTTGAACCCTGGACCATAGCATGGCGAGTCATTTCTCAATCGTGACGTTAATCAAGACAAAATTCTCACATTTTATTCTCAAATATTACACCCTCGATTATCCATAGCCTTGACTATAAGTGTGAACTTAAGGATGTTTAAGGTACTTTTTTTTTAGAGAAATGTTATTTTGATTTTAAGCTACATATATGTATAGATTCATTTAAATAGCCAACTATCGTTTTATATATATTTTATCGCCAAGCCTTGTTACCCACCAGGGCTATACGTATATATACTAATTATGCTAATGTCTTAAGGATGAGAGAAATTACATTTAGAGGAAGTTTATCTGCATTCACGTGGAGGGATAGTGGAAAACCATTTTAGGAAAATACACCCTCAGTTTATCCATCTCGGATTAGAACCCCGATCTCCCTGCCTTCGGCAATATATTGCTATAGTGATGTCTTATACCATTCGACCACAGAGGCGGGACTGCCAACTATTAATGCAATGATATTTAACAGCATAAAGCTTGTTAATTAGAGCTATACAATGTGTTATATTTATTATTGTTAACACATAAATGGTAACTATTGGATACTTAATATAAGGGGCAGATATATGGAGGCTAACTTAGAAAATTGCACCCAATTAAGCATGTTGAGAGGGTGAAAAAACCAGAACAAAAAACAAAATTTGTGGGAAAAAAACTAAAATGCACCCAACCGGGAATCCAAACTCCGATCTCTCCATTAACGAATACCGAATATAGACCTACCGAGAATTTGACAAGATTTTTTATACGATGGGGCTTTTTTTTTTGTGTGGCCCCAAACTAAAAAAATCGAGTTTGTCATATTTTTGTTTAGCACTACGTATTACTTACAGGTTATAAGCATGGTTTGACAATGCTGTCTGTTCCTGAGCTTACAGTAGAAATGGTTTGACGGAACTCGTTCAAATTTGATATTTATACGTTATAAGGTCATATCTCTAGCTCTAAAACCAAGGGTAGTTTAATAGTGACTGATTTAGGAATTTTTTTTTTCTTTTTACAATTTTGTTCAAAGTGTATATTTGGGAAACATTTTAAAATAATTTATAACATTTACACCTGTTATTCAGAGAAAAAGAATGATGGATCGGGCCGCAAGTTTGACTTACTTGTTGGGGTTCCATCCTCACAAGACAAATACTTAGGCATTCATTTAAAATATTCTTTCTTAGCGTCCTGTGTGTGAGTTGAGGATAAAAACCACAGGTAACAAGATGGAAAGCAACTAAAGCTATGTACACATTGGATGATTATCGGCCGACGCGAGTCGTTGGACGATGTTGTCCGGCGATATTTGTCGTTGAGTGGGCGGAGCCAGAATCGGCCGACTGCCGAGCGGCGAATTATCAAAAGAATGTTGCAGTAGTCGAGTCTTCCATCCGGAATGTAAAACATTCTCAATGTGTACGCAGTGACGTCAGTCGGCTGACTTTTGTTTGTTTGAGTCTATATGCGAGTGAGCAGTCAACACCTTGATCTCAATATTTTGGTTAGTATATTTCTATATGATCAACAAATATTTTAAATACAGTATTTATATTTAAATAACGGTGCGCGAAGCTTCGAGAAATCTAATTCAAATTCGAAGGTTAAATATCCTTCGGCTTCGACTCCGACATCTACAATAACCTTCGAATATTCAAAAAATTTCGAAGGAAGGATAAAACTTCGATAAATTATCAAACAATTTAATTTTACTAAATATTACATATTTCAATATTTTATAATTTTTAAACCGTTACTAAACAGAATTTAAGCACCAACTAGTAATTTAACTACCATAATCTAAATACAGATCAAAAACGGGCAAGTAAATGTTAATATATTATACTCCCTATCACCAACATAATTTTGTGAAAAATAAAAATACCTATTAAGAAATAACACCATGGTCACTGGTATGAAGCAGAGAAAGAGCCTTAGTTGTGCTATCATCCCAGCTCGCGTCTAATGTTTAGTCCATAATATTCTATCTCTTTAGAATTATCTGTGGTAAAATTACAAGTGCATTTTGACACAAGCTAATCATAGCTTCTTCGCGTTTTCTTTATTACTCAAAATGGCTTATACGGAAAGTGGGAAACGAAAACAGAATTTAATTTATAGTTATTATCATAGAAACGTAGATGAAAGGACATGCATATGTAAAATTTGCAAAATAATTTTATCAGCTCCACGATGTAAGTAAATATTAAGACTTTATCAATAATTTACTAAGCTTATCAGTAATCCTATGTACATTAGTTATTATTATTATTACTAGCACCGCGTCTTACTACCCGTTCGGTTTATACGCACTTACGCTAATGTGCAATGGTAGGGTGATTGTGAGATGAAATGAAGGACCTACAGTTTAACGTGGAATCCGAACCACGGTGGAGGCCTGGCATTCCTCACATTCACAAGTTGTGATTAATACACATCTTGTCAGAGGTGAAGGAAGGGTTTGGCAATCAGATAAATCTGTGCCGGGACCGAGAATTGAACCCCGGACCCTCAGCACAGAAGTCTGACACCTTACCCCTAGACCGCCAGGTCACCTCATTAGTTATTAATATAGGTCTTCGACTTCAACTTTTCTTCGCAAGTTTCAAGCTTCGCTTCGCATTTAAAAAGTTGCCTTCACACACCCCTATATTTGAATAGCTATCTGCAGTAATTATAATCATATAAAAATCAATTTTTGCTATTTTGAGGGATACAACCTGATTCCGGCCAGGTAATAAATTGACTTAAAAATAATGATATTTTAAGTTAACTTGTAAATGATATAAAATACCTAATTGCCACGTATTTTTTGATTATTTTTTTCATAGAATAATGTGGACGCAAGAAAATTGTCTACGTTTAATAGAACTGTTCCATGCAGCCGCTGATCTGTGGCGAGTTAATTCCAAAGCGTATCACGATAGGAACAAAAAGGAGGACGCAGTGCGAGAAATTGCACATTTTTTTAAATTGCAATAAAAGTGGCCGCGATGCCAGCAGGGGTTAAGGGATTCATCACAAATGCAATCACTATAGGAACTTAAGTAGGTGTCGGCAGTGAGTGTTGCTGTTCTATATGGACAGGCACAATCGGTGGAGACTTTTGTCTCGGAAAAGCCGGTGGCCTGACTTGATCTAGAAATTTGTCAAGCGATTAGCGTCGGCCGATAATCGTCCAATGTGTACATACCTTAACCTTTTATTATTCGCGGCCTCCTAAATATCCGAAAATGTTTTCGCGATTCCCTAGTTTTTACTAATATTAATCATTAAGATGTATTCTAAAATAGTTGCTTTATTTATTAATTATAATAACAAACAAATTAAAAAAATTAACGTACCTAAATGTATTTAATGGTGCCTCTGCTGTTGAACACTTGCCACTAATTTGTCTGTTCTTGTTTAAATTGTATTACCCAATCCTATTCGCACGCAGGAGTCGATTCAAAGCCGATTTCACTGCTTCGTTTTAATATTTACCAATGTGGAAAATCCCTTTTCAAATAAATAAGTAGAAACAAAAGGCAGAAAATTTTGAATGACGATGGTAAACAGATGGGGATTATTTGTATTATGTGTGATTTATATTATCCGTGCTTCCACTCCCCTCCATTAACCCGGAAAATATAGAGTCTACTGTACTTACATGCTTATTATCATCGAATTCTTTCTTCCAAAACGTAAAATTTAAGATAATTTACTTTATTAATAAGTAAATAACATTTTAAATTATTTTTAGGCCATCCAAAAAACCTTTCTCGGTTCCCCAGAGGGCCGCGACCCCCAGGTTAAGAATCGCTGGTATAAAGTATTTATAAGAGGAGTGGAGTAGCTTCATACTTCCTCGTCATATTCTTGATTTATTTTTAAAAACTAACACGAAACAAAATTGTATTTGTTTTGGCATTCAAGAGAGATGATGAGAGCTTACAAAAAAACTCGCAATTTAACTGAAAAAAAAGTATAGTCAGACGTTTAAAATCGTGGCGCTTCAAACCTAAGTCAAACTACTAACACGAGCGTCAGTGATTACAGTGCCTAAGGAGTCAGACTCATAAAATATTGGATTGCCGATTATGGGGAAGTCATGATTAAAATATCGGCAGGTTGCACTGAGGGTGGGTTTTATAGTCTCTTTATATGCTAATGCGGGTGCATTTACTCTCCACTAACTTCCTACTTCTTTGAAAAGACGTTTAAAGCCATTGGATTGTAAGATTTTTTTTAAACAGTACAAAAGGTTAAATTGTATTAGTTGTGTTTTAAATAGTTTAGTGGCGAATAAATAACTAATGTTTGTGGATTGTAGTTGAGTATGCTGGTGAATATTTCAGTCTATGGCAGACCGACATGCAAGGAAACAAGGCTAGTGAATCATTAACAAATAATCAACCATATCTTTTTATTCTTCACGTCAATCCGGACTAAACGAGTTTAATTACCTGAGTGGGAATAAGGAAGAGAGAATTATTGATAATAAATGTTCCCGCATTTTAATGTGGGGAGAGTGAGATACCATTTAGAAAAATGCCTCTCTGTACATCCGGTCAAGATTCCAACCCTAGACCCCTCATAAGCAATCTAAATCTGATGAAACCGACGACTTTATCCACGTGCTCAAGGGTTCAGACATTTAACCGCTATCAGCTATACAGGTACAATGTATTTTGGTAACTTAAAATGGTTATTTGTTCAGGGGCTTTCGTTGTTACACAATATTTAATAGAACAAAATAGGTAACATTTCAATTCATGATTACAGTTTAAGTTTAAAGTTTATTATAGTTTAAGTTTACAAAATTTAAATTTGCAATTTTAATATGAATATTACAATGTAAATTATAAGCTAATAATCAATATATCTTATGTCCGTTAGCAGATTGGATGGATGTCTACTGAAGCGAACATGCCTGGAAGTGTAAAGGTTAGCGTCCACTGGTCCGCATCGCACGGATCGGATTTATTTAGTGTTCTGACTGCGTCCGCTGCATTCGGAACATACGGATTTCTAAACAATGATCATCATTGTCCTAATATCTATAATGATATCAGTGGAACTGGGGGGGGGGGGGTGTCCTTAAGATAAAGCTAAAATATTTCAAAACTATCATTAATCTAACAGCTGGTGTTAGTGTAACTAATCTAATTTGACTTTAAAGTATTATTTAAATTGTTCTTTATTTTATTTAAGTCTTTTTTTCTTTAATTTTAAACTTATCAAAGCTATTTTGGAAAAAAATAATTTCTAGATATGATTCGTGAGTACTAACTAGTGATGTGAGGGAAAAATAATAACTGACTCACACGCGGTAGTTCGCGAACTGATAGAGAACTAAACTGCGAGATGTAGTTCGGTCGCTAGAGATGAAATTCGCGAACAACTGAACCACAAAAAGTAGTTCGCGAATGATTGAACCACAAAAAGTATTATGCGAACGACTGAACCACAAGAAATAGTTCACGTAGGACTAAACTACAAGAAGTAGTTCGCGAACGACTGAACCATAAGAAGTAGTTCGCAAACTATCGAACTAAATAAAACAAATTGCTCATTTCAGTGAATTAACTCATTTTGAACTGTTTCTAACAGTGAACTGTCCCGCCCATCTCTAAACTAAAGAGAGAGAACAAAGCTGAGATTTCTAAATGCAAATGGTGCGAATGTCGGGAAGTGCGTCTTACTGATCAGCATCGCATGCATCGTACGCATCTTACGCATACGGATTTTAATCTTCTTCACGGGATTCCATCAGTGGAAGCTTACCTTAATAAGCCAAGATGATATGCCTGAGATAGCCAGACATTTACAACATAGACATACAAGTCAATTAAACAACAATTATATTTATAAGTTTAAAAAAATACTACATTTAATTCATGATTATCAAAAGGTTTAATGTCGGTAAGAAGCAGTATTAAAATTGATTTAAAATGAAAACATTTAATTAAAAATCGAAGTACTAACTAAATAAAAAATATCTCAAGTATCGAAATGAGTTTGTCCTAACTGTTGACCCCTTTTACAAATGCCACCAAATAAACAAACACCACGCATAACAACACTAATTTATTTATAAATTAGTGTCAATGGTTATTCTATTATCGGTAGGCATTCCATGGGGCTGGTTTTTTGTCGCACACTTTCACCTCAAGCTGTCACCTGACCCAAATGGAACTTAGGTGACATTCCACTCCGAAACTTCTGGCCAGGAAAACGGGGAAGGGAATAGAAATTTGGAAGATTAACGATAATGCATGTTTCATTTAAAGAGAAAATAAAATATGTTCGCCATTCTCTGACGAGAAAGTAATGAATGCCGTTTGAATGTCCTCCGTGTAGCTTTGGCTGCCTATATCCTATGGGATGTTCACGGATCAGGGATTCCAACCCGGCCAGACTGCGAAGTTACTCTGGAAGAAAGTTGCTCCCAGGTTGCGGGTCATTAAATATCGCTTCCCCATTATTAGTGGGCGGGAAGTTTAGGAGGCAATGCCTCACCTCAACTTTACAAAACTCCCAACTTGTATTACACCCTGCGGCGGAAGGAAGTGGCGGGTGGAGGTGGGGGATGTTGTCATTTTTAGTTGATACTACTTCACCCCCTATTACGGGGAGTGGGCTGCAACAAATTACCAACACAAAGGGGAGCAGTCGATACTTTCGTAAAGTTAAAATAGCACTTTGAAGTTTGTTTCTGAATTTTACAAACATTTATTCTATAGGCCTAACAAGATTGTTTTTTTTCCCTCCCCCAAATTGAGAACAAAGTAAAGTTTCACTTGTTTTCAATTTGTTTCACCTGACAACATATATCGGGAAATGTAATCAATAGCGCAATCTCCAATACCACCTCTCGCAGTCGAGAAAATTCACCAACCTAAGATATATTGGATGGATGTCTATTGAAGTGTGAAAAGCCAAGATGATACGTCTAAGATAACCAGACACAGCACACAAATACAAGTAAACTAAACAATATTTATATTTAGATATTTTAAAAACATACCACGTTTAATACCATGGTTAGCAAATATTTAATTTAAGGAGTAGTTAAGAGGGAGTCAGTTGAAAGTGCACCCGCATAAGATAGGAGTGGGAATGGGGAAAATTCCCCCTGTGCATCGGGAACCAAACCATGGCTCCCATCACCGGCAGCAAAGTCTATATTAGAACAGAACGCCCTAGACCATGTAACCACCAGTGAGAGTACTTTATTAAAATACAATTCTTATGATATTGCGAATCGATAAATACGCACACTAGTGGTCACGTGGTTAAGACGTCATGCTTTAATAGAGTGGAATACCTGTGTCGAGGAGGTAGAGTTTTTGTGGAGTGCACGGACCCTATAGGGAGGAGGGGTTCCCATGTGGTTTATTACTGTAACCCCCCCCCCCTTCCTTACGTAATGAGCTTGTATTTCCTTTAAACCACCCTCCCCATTCACATCCCTTAGATAAAGACGAAACAAACCTTGCCGCTAAATGTAGGCTACTGTTAAAACCTTTGAAAATAATTAAAAGCAAAATTATTTTGCTTATAAATTAAACTTCAAATTAACTTTTTTTCGATTTAACCCCATTTTTAAATTGAAATTATCTTGGTTTTTATCAAACTCTGCGTTTTCCTATATATATAGACTCAAGTAATTATTTTATTTATTGAATTTCTTTCTTTCTCTAAATAATATATTTATTAATAAACGAATGATTTACTAGACCAATCTACACTACTAAGATTTTAATAAACAGCAGCAATCTTAATATAAAACTACAGTGAGTAGTCAAGCTTCTTGTTTGCTTTAATAATTGATTTCATTATAAATTATTTTAAACTGATTTTTCAAATGGATTGGTGGACCTTTAACAAAGGAAATGGCTGCACACTGCTTGAGATTATTTATATCAACTTTTTTAAATTTATTGTTTTATTAATGATCCTACTTACGTCGTTCTTGCTTTAGTCTACCAAAACAAATTAAATAAAAGTTGGCTTCCAGGTTAATAAAACAAGAAAAATCGTTCAGCACGTTACTAGGTCTACACAGTATTTTCATTTCGTAATCAATTTCGACTGCTCACCATAAAAACATTTTAAAATAAATTATTACATGTACAGCAAGTGAAATTTGTTCTTGGTTTTCATTTGTGATTTGAAAATCCCTCCAGAAATTTTGGCGAAAGGCTTGCAATATTATTTCTGTGTTAGAGATCCCTCCACACACACATTAAAAAAATGAATCAAGCAAATAAGTTTAGCAAAACATTAATCAGGTAAATAAGTTCAATAATACACACACACACACATTCTGTCCAACGAGTTTTTCACATACATTTCATTAGATACCTCATTTCTACCGCATTCAACTTGATCTTGTGTTTCCCCTGACATATCAACGCTTCACATCCATAAATCAATGTTGGCGTTAACATATTTTTATATACTGCCATTCTTGCCTCTTAGAGAGTACCTCATTCTTTGCAATAGTCCACAGACATCCAACTACTCTTCAAGATGTATTCTCCTGTCTGTCGATTTAACCATATATTTTTACACAACATTCTGCCAGTGACACACAATCATTCCCTTGTTCTAAGAGTTTTCCATTTACACTAAGTTGACAATTGTATATATAATAAAATAATAATATTTTCTTAGTGATGATTTTCTGCATTATTATATATACTAAATGTTAAATAATGTGGAAAGCTATGATACTAATACTAAAATATATGTTGGCTATTTTAAAACAGTTAATTGGACCCACCTCAATGGTCGTGTGGGGCAAGGCGTCAAGACAGCCTGTTATGTTCGGCCTTTGGGCCTCTAATCCAGTCCAGGTGTAAATTCTGAGAGTAATTTTCCCTAATTAGTTTCCCATTGTTACTCCACGCAAATAATAGTACAAATTCACACTTTCTCTAAAGTGCTATCGTCCCAACCCCTACTCCAACAGTGTGGTTATAGGTGAGGAAAGAGGGCAAAGGATGAGTAATAGGCAGGGGTGGAAGAGGTAAGGACGAGTAACAGACAGGGGTGGAAGAGCCAAGTATGAGTAACAGGCAGGGGTGGAAGAGGCAAGGATGAGTAACAGGCAGGGGTGGAAGAGGAAGGACGAGTAACAAGAAGGGGTGGAAGGAGCCAAGTATGAGTAACAGGCAGGGGTGAAGAGGCAAGGATGAGTAATAGGCAGGGGTGGAAGAGGTAAGGACGAGTAACAGACAGGGGTGGAAGAGCCAAGTATGAGTAACAGGCAGGGGTGGAAGAGGTAAGGACGAATAACAAACAGGGGTGGAAGAGCCAATTATGAGTAACAGGCAGGGATGAAGAGCAAGTATGAGTAACAGGCAGGGTGAAGAGGTAAGGACGAGTAACAAGCAGGGGTGGAAGAGGTAAGGACGAGTAACAAGCAGGGGTGGAAGAGTAAGGATCGAGTAACAAGCAGGGGTGGAAGAGTAAGGACGAGTAATAAGCAGGGGTGGAAGAGGTAAGGACGAGTAACAAGCAGGGGTGGAAGAGGTAAGATGAGTAACAAGCAGGGGTGAAAGAGCCAAGTACGAGTAACAGGCAGGGGTGGAAGAGGTAAGGACGAATAACAAGCAGGGGTGGAAGAGCCAAGTACGAGTAACAGGCAGGGGTGGAAGAGGTAAGGACGAGTAACAAACAGGGGTGGAAGAGCCAAGTACGAGTAACAGGCAGGGGTGGAAGAGGTAAGGACGAGTAACAAACAGGGGTGGAAGAGCCAAGTACGAGTAACAGGCAGGGGTGGAAGAGGTAAGGACGAGTAACAAGCAGGAGTGGAAGATTCAACCCTAATGCGAAGTGAGTCTAAAGCCTTAGACCTCTCAGCCACCAGTATGGGTACAAAAGTAAAATAAATGTTATTGCCAATAGGGCATTAATAAATACAAGTAAATGTAATATTTTATTTGTGGGCTAGTGTAAGCCAACATCAATCATGATTGAAAGGTTGTAATGATTATATTTTATAAACTCTTTTTTTATTATTTTATAGATATGATAGGATCTTATCCAACGTGCTAATATTCAAAATTCACTCATCTTTAGCAGTAAATGTCAACGTGGTGCAACATCCTTCTGTCTCTCTCTATCGGCCACCCAGGCAGAATCTTCTCCATAGTCAAGAAAGAGAGGAACACAAACGACGGCTACGTCCCGTTACTCAAGGAATGTTATTGAAGCTAAGACTACGTAGATATACCTTTTGGCAAGCGTAGGCTTCGTCAATAGCTTGGTAGTCCACGAGTGTTCTGTCATGAAACATATTTTCATCAAAATCACTGAAACTTAATCGGTACCTAACACATTCCGCGTCAGGCACAATCTAGGATCCATAACGATCCAATCGGTTTAGGCAGCACTACTCTCTATAAAGGTAATCAGCAGCACGTGTGATATATAATGGCGAATCCCAAGTGTTCAGACTCATAACAACAGTGAATTAAACTAATAATTCACACTTATGTATTATTATTATTAAAACCGACTATGATAGAACACCAAATAAAAAAAGACAGCCCGATAATAAAATAGTGCTATTCCAACGTGATGGCATTATATTTGATTACTACCCGCTTGCAGGGAAAGTGCTCCTTACAAGGTTCTTCCCTCACACTCTCCAACTAATTGTCTTTGATCATGAACACAGTAGCGAGAGAATGCTGGTTAGCACCATCAAAAAGAGTTGATTAAAGCCGTCATTCAACCCACCACAATGCTTGTTAGGGTTGGTGGGGTGGTGGGAAGGAAGGAGAGTTGTGAGGGAACAAAAGAGGGTGGATACATAAAGCTCAACGAGCAAGCAAGAGAGCGTGTGTCATCAGGTGCAAGAAAATTGACGGTATTTCCGGAGCCATTAACGAAGGGAACAAGAAAACAGTTTAGTGGCCCTCTTGGGAATATTAAAGGGACCACAAAGCTAGTGATGGAGGGGGATGTGGGGTCAAGTGAATCATTATGACACTGCTGTGCCATTAACAACAGGTGGTTTACTGCCTTAGTGCGATACTTGGTGGATATATCGGATTGTAGTGGTGGGGGAGAATTTTGTTGCGTTCAGACATACAAGTGGAGTCACGATCTAACATAGCACTTAGATATTATATTATATTCACTTTAAGTTAGAAAATAAAAATTATTTCGTATGAAATGAATAATACAAATAAATGGTACGGAACTCCACACGAACTTTCTCACTCTCATTTTAAAATTGGAGATATTTTTCAAAACTCGTAATATATGTGAAACGAAATAATATACACTAACAAACCCGAGCAAAAATTGCGTTATACTTAAGTAGACATTTTTGACTTCCGTTTTAAATGTTATAATTTTATTTAAAAAAATTAAAGTCCTCATTTGTACATTTGAGCCATAAAAAGGAGATTGATATTGGGTCCACAAGGGTCAACACTTCGTATTAAATTTCGACTTCCGGTTGCAATTTTCGACATTTTATTAGAGGTCACACATCTTATGGTTATCGCATTGTCATTAAATTCCTCATTATAAATTTAGACCAATAAAAAAGTTAAATATTGACTATTGAGTCTAAAATCATAATGAGAGATCAATGCTGTACAAACATTTCCCCTAAGAGCTTAAAGGAAAAAGAACATCAACTTGGTGACCTGGTGGTCTAGGGGTAAGGTGTCAGACTTCTGTGCTGAGGGTCCGGGGTTCAATCCTCGGTCCCGGCAGAGATTTATCTGAATGCCAAACCCTTCCTTCACCTCTGACAAGATGTGTATTAATCACAACTTGTGAATGTGAGGAATGCCAGGCCCCCACCGTGGTTCGGATTCCACGTTAAACTGTAGGTCCTCCATTTCATCTCACAATCACCCTATCATCACACATTAGCGTAAGTGCGTATAACCCGAACGGGTAGTAAGACGCGGTGCTAATAATAATAATAATAACATCAACTTTTTGAGAGACTTACTTATCTACTTACGCTATGGCATTAGAGAATTATTGCGTTAAAACTAAGTAGTATCTTTCTAAAACTCAAGCTCCCAAAACTGTATTAATATATTGGTTCATATATCAGAAAATATTGGTTTTTTAAAGATATATTTCAAATAAATTTTTTTTATTTTTAATAGTATTAAATGTTTCAATGACCAGTTATTTAGTATCTCAAATAGTTGCGGAGATACGGAAATTTCTGCTTCTATAAAGTACCCTAAAATTCACTTTAATGGGAAAATGATTTTTTTTTAAATAATCTTAATCAACGCATAGATACGAATTTTAATCCAAATTATTCTAACCGATTTTGAAAAAATCGATTTGTTCTCTTTTCGCCCTTTATTAAACTACTCTTAATTTTAGAGTTAAACACACACACAAACTGACGGCATTGCAAAAATTAATTGATTAGTTAATTATTTTAATTATATATATAATTACAAGAATTAACTGCAAGGTAGTGAGAAAGTAATAATATAACGGAATTAATTAGCTTAATTATTAATATATCACGTATATATATATAATATGGTACGGTGCACCGCAGAGAATTTCTCCAGCTTTTATCTTAAAATAAACATTTACTAAAAACTCGTTAAGATTTGTGAAACGAATAAGTTAATAGGGTCATACTCTATAGGCCTGCGTTTTTGTAGAAACACTACACCAAAGATTATAAATGAAATAATAATACACACTGTTACTTACTTACTCTATGGCATTAGGAACCAGAAACACTATCACAGAACAAATGAGAAAAGAGAAACAATGTTGTCCACCAAAGAGCACAAGAATAAAATTCATTTTCAAAGACCTTAATTTAAAAGTTTGTATATTTGCTTATAGCTAAAAATAATTGGATTTATAAAAATATATTTCGAATAAAATACGTATATCTTTAATAGTATTACAACCTCACAAAGATAAGTTATTTCGTATCTCAAATAGTTGCGGATAAATGATGAAAATTTCTCCTATGTAAAGTACCCTCAAAGTCATTATCACGAGAAAATGAGAGTTGCCATCTTGTTTTCAATAATAAACAATGCTATGATATAAAATATAATTAAAATCATTATAACGGATTTTGAGTAAATTTTTTTTCTTTTATCCTTTAGTAAATTACCCTTAATTCTAGGGTTAGATATCTAATTCCAAAAACCCCTCGGGAGATACTTATCAAAACCAGAATTATCAAGTTTTGGCGCAATCGGTAAAATTGTTTCAGCTCTAGCCTGAGGTACAGACAGACGTACAGACAGAAGGTATTGCGAAAACAACTTTTTCTGTTTCAGGGAGTCATGAAATGTCAACATTTATCAAAATCTCGAGTTCGATTTTTTTGACGATCACGTTACTTTCTCTCCGAGGAATCGAGAGAAAGTAAAAAGTTATTTGTAATCTATTATTACTTGAGTTATTTAACGTGCACTTTTTGTACCTATTGATTATATCAGCACACAAACATTTCTATGAGCAAGAGCGAAAGGTCCTACCAATTTTGCCGGCGAAGTTATTCTCACATACCTTCCAAGGTTCTTTTACAGGCCACAATCTACATGGGACCGACGGCTTTACTTTACCTCCAAAGGAAGCTGTGCTACGGAATTGTATCGCTCAAGAAAAATGCATCCACCCCAGCTGGGTTTGAACCCACGAACATTGGGTCTTGAGGGGAGCACTTTACCCCAAGACCACCAAGGTTGGCTTCCCTTAATCATTTATGCATTGTCCCAAAACTGGTTTTTCAACTTTTTTTAATACTACAATTCACTGTTTCTTTTACAGTACTAAGAGTATCTTCCATTTGAGCATATTATTGGGAGAGTTGGGTAGTGTCCCCCCCGCACCGTCCCCCCCTCCAAATATCTTGCGAAATTGAACCATCAAATAAGAAATAGGAGGTACCCGGTTCGGTGGCCCAACGGTCCATGACTCTTTAATGGAGTGGACTACAGGTGGCAGGGAAGTCAGGGTTTGAATCCCTGCCAACTGTACTGTGGCTGTTTTTACTTTCTCGCTATCTTACAGGTAGAGGGTAGTTTACTAAAGGGTGAAAACAGAAAAAAATAGATTTTTCAAAATCGTCTCTAACGATTTTTATTAAATTTAATTTATAATCATTGATCAATATTATAAACAAAATGGCTACTTTCATTTTTTCGGCAAAATTACTTTAAGGGTTCCGGTCTGATGAATAAATTCTCATTTTTTATCATATCTCTGAAACTATTTGAGATATGAAATTACTTATAATTGCAAATATAGAGGTTTATTTATAATACAAATATTATTAACTGAAACATCTTTTTATAAAACCAATAATTTAGTTAAACGCAAATAAATAAATAAATATATATATATATATATATATATATATATATATATATATATATATATATATATAAACTTTTCGAATACTAAAAGTAAAGTATTGCGACCGTCAAAAAAATCTAACCCGAAATGTTGATGAATGTCAACGTTTCATGACCCCCCGAACCTTAAAAAGTGGTATTTGCAATGCCGTCTGTCTGTGTGTGTGTTTAATCCTAAAATTAGGATTAGTTTAGTAAAGGGAGAAAGGAGAAAAAATCAATCTTCTCAAAATAGGCTCAAACGATTTTGATTATAATTCGTATCTATGCGTTGATTAAGATTATAAACAGAATAGTTATTCTCATTTTCCTATGAAAATTACTTTTAGGGTATTTTACATAAGCGGAGATTTCCATATCTTCGCAACTCTTTGAGATACTAAATAATTTATCATTGCAAAATTGTAGTAAAATTAAAAAAAAAAAGCTTTTATTTGAAATATATCTTTATAAAACCAATATTTTCTAAGATATTGTCAAATATAGTAATAAAGTTTTGGGAGGTCTAGTTGTAGAGAGATACTACTTGAGTTTTAACGCAATAATTATATAATTCCATAGAGTAAGTAGATAAGTAAGTCTCACAAAAAGCTTATGTTCTTTTTTCTTTAATCTCTTATGGGAAATATTTGTACCTCAATGATCTATCTCTATTATTTAAGATTCAATATTAAATATTTACCTTTTTATTGGTATAAATTTATATACGAGGAATTTAATAAAATTGCGATAACCTTAAGATGTGCAACCCCTAATAAAATGTCAAAATTTTTAACCGGAAGTCGAAATTTTAATACGAAGTACTGACCCTTGTGGACCCAATATCGATCTTTTTTTTTTTGTCCAAACATACTAGTGAGGACTTTAATTCTTTAAAAATAAAATAATAAAATTAAAATCCTAGGGATAAAAAAAATGTTTAACGTAAGTATAACGTAGTTTTTCCTTGGGTTTGATAGTGTATATTATTTCGTTTCACACATATTACGAGTTTTGAGTAAATATCTCAATTTTTAAACAATGGAGTGAGAAAGTCTGTGCGGAGTTTCGTACCATTTATTTTCATTAATAGCTTCCCACTATCCTTTTTTTTTTTTTAAATGCGTGCTTGCGTATAACCCGAACGGGTAGTAAGACGCGGTGCTAATAATAATAATAATAATAATTTTAAAATGCGGATACACATCCTCTACATTCAACCTTTCTCGTCTCTAGCACATTAACGTATCTAGTACATATACGTTTAGTCCGAGCGTGCAGTAAGACGCGATGCTAAACAAAAAGAGGAAAGCTGGAAAAATCCTATTTTCTTCGATACATAACGACAAGAGGAGAGTGTACCTATGAGACGAACCGGGGTGGCTCAGTCGTAGAGCACTGGCACACAAAGTAAAAATAGAAACATGTTTCAGTTTATTATTTTCATATATTTATATGTGGTTTTCACTTCAAGAACACAAAGAAATTACGGTAGAATTTTCTACCTTAAATTTTATTGGTTTGTAAAAATGTATTTCTTTGACAAATAAAAATGTTTGCGTTTTATTAAAGGTAATATTTATACGTTTAAAAATCTTTTTTTTTAATATTTCTTATTATAAATACAAGTAATGTTTTTGTGGGAATTCAGGTTCCACCTAGGAAACTATATTGGATGCTGCTTCGAGGGCAACCTTAGTAATCTTAACACTGCATTTGTTTACATGATAAAAACTATAGTGAGTGGATTATGAAGTTGGATGATGACGAATTGATAAAAGTCACAGCTAGAACGAAAATATAATTAAAGTGCCAGAGGAAATATTGATACACGATTTGATGATTTACGAATCATTTGGAATTCGGTTGAGTCTAAACGATGTATCGAATTTTTCTAGCACTGTCATCCTGTGTTCGCGTAATTACGAAGTAGCTAAAATAAATGAGAAATTATTGAGTGTTTTAGTACTGAAAGTTTATTGTTACATTATTTTGGACTGTGAGGATGAGCAGGAAAAATACAACTAACTACCTGTAGATTTCGTAAATAGTTTGACACCCTCAAGAATGCTGCCACACATAATAAACTCAATAATAGGCAGTATAATACTGCTCTTCAGGATTATAAATACTAAACATGGCCCATTTAATGACACCCGCCTAGCAGTGAAGAATTAGATTCAAATCTAATCCGGGTAACCATTTTAACAAGTTCTCCTCAAGAGAATGTATGTTTAATAAAGATGATTAATCTGGCGCCAGTAGACCCTAGCATATTTTTATTTTGAGAAGGAGGCAGTTTCCAGTTGAGTCACAAGGTCTAACCTTGGATAGGGCTGTATTTATTTGTCTAAGCCCGCTTCCAGGGTGCGCAGCTCAACAGATATAAGAGTTAAAGTAGACGAAGGATCGAATCAGGAGACACTAATACAAAATACATTAGAGTGTTCATAAAAATGATAATGTGTATACAAATGTCATTTATTTAGTAAAAATAGAATAATTTTATTAATTAAAATTAATTGGAAAATGACATTTTTCAAGTTATTTAAATTAATAGAATTCTGGTCTCCTTCATACGGACAGTACCGTAGTTACAATTATTTGCGGCCTGTGTGTATGTTTTCATTAGAATGATTTTAGTTCACTTTATTTTATCTACTTTTTCTTAATAGATGTAAATGACAGAAATATACTTTTTTTACCAGACACACTAACCTAACAAAACCTAACATTCCATGACTCTACCAAGGTCAGGTTTAGTTTAGGGATTTTCCAAAATGGTAAATATTAAAACGAAGCAGCGAAATAGACTCAGAATTGATTCCTGCATGTGAATAGCATTAAGTAATACAATCGAAACAAGAATAGACAATTTAGTGGAAAGTGTTCAACATCAGAGGTCCCATTAAATACATTTAGGTAAGCTAATTTCTGATTTTTTATTTGTTTGTTATTATAATCAGTAAATAAAGCCACTATAATACATCTTAATGATTATTATGTTGATAAAAACTAGAGGGTAGCGAAATTTTTTTACGAGATTTAGGGCGCCGCGAGGAATAAAAGGTTAAGAACCACTATTCTAGTCTATTGCAAAAGTGAAGTTTTAAACAACGCGGCCACCGAAGCCGGACTAGAAAAGTTAATAGCTCTACTTTCTAGCATTATTCATCTTCATATGTCAAGTCATGTTAGCTGAAACTGTAAGATTTGATAAGTGTATCACTGTCTTATAAAATAACACTAGTAATGTTTTTATAATGTAAAACTGCCTTCTTCCACAGATCCTAATGTACTGTACATTCTCACCAGCCTCCATAGATCCTAATGTACTGTACATTCTTACCAGCCTCTACAAATATTATTGTACTGTACATTCTCACCAGCCTTCACAGATCATAATGTACTGTACATTCTCACCAGCCTCCATAGATCCTATTGTACTGTACATTCTCACCAGCCTTCACAGATCCTAGTGTATTGTATATTCTCTCCAGCTTCCACAGGTCCTATTGTACTGTACATTCTCACCAGCCTCCATAGATCATAATGTACTGTACATTCTCACCAGCCTTCACAGATCCTAATGTACTGTACATTCTCACCAGCCTCCATAGATCCTAATGTACTGTACATTCTCAACAGCCTCCATATAAACTAATGTACTGTACATTCTCTCCAGCCTCCACACGTCATGTTGTACTGTA
The DNA here is from genome assembly GCA_033556935.1 of Timema podura. Lineage (NCBI taxonomy): Eukaryota > Metazoa > Arthropoda > Insecta > Phasmatodea > Timematidae > Timema > Timema podura. The sequence goes on from JAVRXN010000009.1 coordinate 33,445,395, forward strand.
CATTCTCACCAGCCTCCATAGATCATAATGTACTGTACATTCTCACCAGCCTCCATAGATCCTAATGCACTGTACATTCTCACTAAACTCCATAGATCCTAATGTACTGTATATTCTCTCCAGCCTCCACAGGTCCTATTGTACTGTACATTCTCACCAGCCTCCACAGATCCTAATGTACTGTACATTCTCCCAGCCTCCACATGTCCTAATGTACTGTACATTCTCACCAGCCTCCATCTATCCAAATTTACTGTACAATCTCACCAGCCTCCATATATCCTAATGTACTGTACATTCTCTCCAGCCTCCACAGATCCTATTGTACTGTACATTCTCACCATCGCCCTGAGGATTGTTCAGTTTAAATATTGAAACCGTATTATTTAGAGATTCGTTCTTTCAACGCTGTAGCAACAAAGGAGAGAAAAAAACGCTATCATTTTGATACGAGTTGATGATGCAAACGGTAGAGTCCAACTTGAATTTAGTCACATAAAAGAGATCAGTCAACTTGTGTAAATTACGATAAATAACGCGCGCCTATTTATTAGGTCACCGGACCGAGGGGTGTATCCCTCTCATTCCCCCTCTTTCCCCTTTGTTGAGGCTTTGGATCCAGGCAGACGTAATCTGTAATTATAATAGGGGGAACACAAATCACATTTACAACACATCTCTGTTATATGAATATATGGACTTATTTTTCTAAATAAGTACATGTCAGAAAAGTAGATAAAATGGTGATAAATAGGGTCCGGATTTGTAGACACTAGACATACGAACTAAACATTATTTTTTAAAAAATTACCAATATGACATTAAAAAGAGCAAAAGACTTTTAAAAAGTGATATAATATTTCAAAATAAAACTCTGAAAGAAAGAATACCGTATCGATTGATAAAACAAGCCCTTTACGAAACCAAAATATGCCAGGAAAATCTTAAGCAAATTAGCCTTAGCATCTCGCTTCAGAAGTAATATTCATAGCATAGTTTCTGTGCTTCACCAGGAATGTGGATTTTACTAACAAACAAGCGAATACCTTTAAAAGATCATTTGTGACACACATTACCTTGTAGTTCTGACAACTGTTTTCTGACAAATCATCTTTTGTTTGATTAGTCGTGAATATACAAAACATTGATTGTATTCAACATAAATGTCTAAAAATGCTTACATTACGAAAAACATGAAAATATAAATTAAAAATACAAAATGACAACAATTTTAGTAAGAAATTACATCAACATTCTGTCCCCGGTGATAAAGTTCCAGTCAGCTCTTTTTTAAGGAACAAATGTTGGATTATACGACCAAACAAACTAACTGGCGATTCAAGAATATCCCGATTACAAACTCATCCAGATTTTCAGGAGAGTGGACTGAACGTCAAGCTCATCTTGTTTAGTTTACCGATGACGGGGAGGTCAGATTTAGAATATTGGCTGGGCGTAAAGAAGAGGTTTTCCCTAAACGGTGCTTTATTTTCCCTTCGCGCATATGCGGGTATCTTTCCACTAATATCTACCTTCTTCGCCACTAAACCATTTGTGTAATTTTTTTTGCAGATATCTCGGATGCGTAGTAATAGAGGATGTATTTTTTTTTAACTTCAGGTTTCAAAAGAAATTCTCAAACCCTTCGTTTCATTATGACACCATAAAAACATGCTATGCGATGGCTCTCAGTGATTCCCAAGTAGGGTTCCAGAAAAATTTGAAAAAGCTTTCTTTTTGTTGATCTGTCCATAATTTTGGGACAATTTAGAAATATATTAAGATAACTCTTACATCTGAAGAAGATTAAGAGAAGAGTGTCTGTTAAAAGTGATCTTAGTAAGAATATTGACAATCCAAGTTAAGTATCGAGGGACAGTTAGCAAATAATAATAATAATAATAATAATAATAATATTTAGCACCGCGTCTTACTACCCGTTCGGGTTATACGCTTAAGTACTAATTACGCTAATGGATTAGGAATTGGGAATGTTGAATATAGAGGAAGTAAACCCGCATTTGCGTGGAGGGAGAGTGGAAAACCATTTAGGAAAAACCACCCCCAGTTCACCCGACTGAGATTCGAACCTCGATCTCCCCGTCCTCGGTGGTCGAGCTCAACACGACTAGCGCGTTAGCTAACTACGTCACCGAGGCGGGTTAGTTAGCAAATAGAATAGAAATATGTTAAGAGAACTCGTGTATCCGAAGATGAAGAGAAGAATGTCTGTTAAAAGTGAGCTTAGTAAGACTATAGACAAGCCAAGTTCAAGTACTGAAAGACAGTAAAGGCAATACATACTCTTGAAATATTTGTATTCAAAAGCACGAGCTAATTATTGTTTACCAACCCTACAGGTTTACACTTTTTTTTGTAATTTGTCCTTGTCGAACCTAATATGTGTCAGCCAAGTAAAGGTTCCCCGAGATCTAAGCAAATACTTTAAAGATTCCTCCAAACAAAGAGTGTGGGAGCCCCTGCCTAACTAATAGAGACACTAGTCCTAGCTAATAGAGACATTAATGTGTTTCATATGAGCGTGTTTTAATTATATAAACATTCTCTAGCAAAGTAGTATTTATACCTTTTTCAGAGGGTTTATGATTTCTTAAAAAGATAATTTGTTGTGTATCATTCAGATGTGTTTTTGTTTTGAGAGCTTTCTGTTAATGTCTGTGGTCGAGGGCAGGACAAAAGCTAACCTACCTCTCGTGCTGCCGACCGCGGGAAAGAGAAACTCTTTATCTATTATTCTCGACCAGTCCTGTTTGGTATGTAGAAGGCTGCTTCAGCCAGCTACTATCATTTTAATTACTGTCTTATGAGCAGACAGTTATCAAGGGACAAGTAGGTATTGGTTAGGGAACAATGTATTACCCAAACAAACAATAAACCAGAATTAACTCAACAATATTACGGGGCTAGTTATGATGCTTGGCTCAAGTATATTCCAACAATCTGAGTGGATTAAACAGTCGCAAGCAAGTCACCAACACAGAAGGAAGGACGGTATTAACAAATTGATATATTTCGACGTAATAACACTAACTTTGCTAATGAAAATAATAATGGTACTGTTATATTTGCATGTTATTGTTGCATTGAGTACATGTCACTGTGTTTTGTGTTCCGCGTATCTACTACAGCGCTTGGTGGTTGAATGTGTCACTAATTTCGGGTCTATTATAAACTATACATTATGTTAATACTTCAACAATAGTCAAGGCCTTAACGAAAATATCTCCTTCCCATAAGATTCAATTATCTGCAAATTTTATTGAAAAATGATCATCTTTAATTGCCAAATAATGTTATTCCCAGCCCCGGAACCCATTGCCACTCTAGTCACCTAACCCACTATTTGATCACCTTAATATGTATATATGCAATAGTTTCTAGGTGCCGTCTCCCCTAACATAACACCTTCACCACTGCGGAACTATTTACTAAAAATCTACAAGAATGATTTTAAATTATTGCGTTAAAAGCATTGTGTCTACGCAGTAACAGAAATATATTTAAACTATTTATCTAGTTAGTAAAGAAATACTGAACATGTCTGTTTATTTATTATGGAAATAGAAAATACCACGTAGGAAGAAAATAAATTGTCTTAAATGCTTCGTTCTGCAACTGTAAGGAAGAACTTTTTGTTTGGAGAAATATCAGAAGTTGGTTCAGTAAAGATTCAAATACGTACAAAAGGAACAAGACAAGAACATATTATAAGGCATTCCGTTTACTTAGGAATTCTCGCTATTCCTTTGTTGTAAAGTTTCACAGCTAAGCAACTTTTAATTATCAAGTTAACTTTGAATGGATTACGTCAGAAAATAAAATAAATGGCACCACATAATATGGAGAAACTTTCGCTGTAACTCCATTGTGAATTAATGACCTGTTTTGTAAGTGAAATTTCTTAGGTCTATGTTCACAGTATTGTTGTGACATTCCAAAGACACAGCAAGAGTTTTTAATAAAGCCAATCAAGCTTAAATCTTATGTGAATTTCGATTAATTTTGTAAAACAAATAATTATATGAATTTACTAAAGTAATTCGAGCTTACTGTGGTTGTATTATTTTCAAACACAAATGGTTTCACGAATAAAATAAATTATAAAGCCCACTTTTCTTCCAGCACTACGCCTAACTACCCGTTCGGGCTATGCGCTTATGTACTAATACCATTTATGAAAAACCACACCACCCTCAGTACAAATGACCGGTATCGACACACGATCTCACCGTTATTAGCAGTTCTGTTTATTGCGAGAGTAGCGCTTTAAACCACGAGACCAACGAAGCGGGTTTGGTTTCATTAATACAAATCTTCACATATTTTAGTTTTTGCTATTTTATTATTTCTTTGCTCAAACATTTCAATCAACCATTAGTATAGAGGAAAAGGTGATACCATTACTAATCGATGCCGCCAAAGGATGTACGATGCCAATCATCCTGTCACCCATCCTTACGCCGTACAACCTCTACCCCTCAGCTGTCATTCCTCGTCATCCTGCCCACCTTCCTCACCCGGTTCAACCAGACTTCCTCCCAGCTGTCAACCCTCATCTCTCAATCAACCTTTCAGGACTCATCATTAGCTCACCATCGTATACCTTGTCTATTTCTATCTTCTGAGAATTTGGTGAAACCATTTTAGTGAATAATCATGCACTATTAGACTTGAGCTATTTCAAAGAAAACTTTTATTTAAACACGAATTGTAAAATAAATAGACAACAGTTAGTAATTCTTCACTAGTTTTACCTCGAAAAATTCTACATTAGCCTAGCTTATCAGCCTTCTTCGCTCATGCAAGCCTAAGAAATTCCAAACTACAATGTTTATGGAAAATCAATAAAATTAGTTGGTAGTGTTATCAATTTAAAACATTTAGTGGAACGCATCTTAAGAATGCAAGCTTTAAAAAAATAATTGAAAACCTACCACCTTTGCGAACTAGCTTAACAATAGAACCCATTCTGATAAAGTCACTACAAAAAGTAAAGAAATTCTATCTTTTCAACTTTTCGTCGATTTCTATCCTCAACACCACCAAGACTAGCAAACTACTTATCCCCACACAACCCTCTCTATTTCTCATCGTCCTAGGTATTAAGGTTTTTGCATTCCTATTCCAGGCAAATGCTAGTATACTCTAACCACCTAATACACCTTAACTTATAGATCTTATCAAATTAAACACCAGCCGAGAGAGACTATTGTCCACACCTACCTGATATTATAAACTGTCATAAACATTACAGTTCAAATACGACGTTGTAAGTCGCTCTTCGAACCTCGGTGAGGTCATAAGCTCAAGAGTGTTAAAATAGCCGCGATGACGACTGCTCAAGTCAAAAACATTACAAATTTCATAAATATATCAGCTTCAAAGAACGCCCTTCAATCCTCCAAAAACTCATAAACATTTATACCTATGAGCTTTAATACCAAGTATTCTCATTTTAAATGATGCTGCCGGTAGCTAGCCCCCATTCAACCCTTAGATGATAAATCCCTAATGATTAAAGTTGTAATCTGAAACTTTGATCGTGAACAACCCACTCAATGCAAATATTATAAATAATAATCACAATATTTAACCGTCATCTTGGAGGAAGAATTGAGGAATGTCAAGTATATAAATTTAATCAAAATTTTCTTAAAGTAGAAAACCCCTTCAAACTAACTCCAATGATACTCATTCATATATTGCAAACAACAATCACATTTACCTGTTATATTGGAGGTCAAATCGACTAACGTCAAATATATAAATTTAATCAATATTCGCTTAAAGTAAAAACCCTTTCAGAGCGACTCCAACATTTAGTTTCTAATTCTAAATATTTATCACCTTTAAGACGACTAAGGACCTAAAACAACATATATATTATATATCTAATGTATAAACTAGAGGGTGCAGGAACAAAGGATGCGATATAAAAAATACCTTTCATCCCTACTCCCCTCCCAATCTCCTCTCCTTGATCGTCGGCTAAATTAAGTCCTGACGCTAAGCAGCTCAACTTAGTAACGCTGAATTACCTTGATGTATAGTACTAATATATACTTAAGCAAATATTGGAGCAGAATGGATACATATTCTCATAACCAAGTATACTTTCTAAACGCTAATATCCTTAACTCCCTGTCTTACAGAACTCCCACTCAATCTTCTTGGGAGATTAGCCAACATCCTAATGCTTGAGCTCAAAACGATAAATTCCTATTCACTTTCAAGGCTCATACTTGATATCCAATACTGTACATTAATCCTTGAAGATAAAAGCAGATGGATTCACATTCTAGCTATACATACGTTCTACTACACCTATGAGATGGAAGCATACCATGTCTTGTAAAAGGTGCAGACAGGTTTACTAACCTGATGACGCCATACATACTGAATAAGGTAGGCTAGTTTTATCCATGACATTTATTAGAGCCAAGAAACATATATTGATCACTGATCATATAATTCATCTTACAATATTTAATTATCATTTTCACATTATACTTAACATACAATACGTAAATTACATTTGATAGTTGATCAAAGTCATTATTTATACTTTAATAAAATTTGATCAGAGATCTACATTATCCTTAAACAAGGACATTAGATCATTGATCTGAGCTCTGTATTATACTTGGACTTGATTTGATATATACATCATACTTAGACGTATCCTTAGTCATTATGATACTTGCATTATATTTTATGGCTGATCAAAGCCATGCCTCATACTTTAACATCATGTGACCCCCAGCATTTTGAGCACAACAGTGTACATCCTAGAAACATATAGCTCGAACGGGTGCTTAAAAACACTGTAAATTCCGTTTTTCCTCTACCTTACATTCTGAAAAAAATACTTTGAATATTATTTTCGTGAAAATGAATGATCATATCTGACAATTCCTTAACAGGTACTATCCTTCTCTACTATAAGCACTTCATTGGTATGTTCTCGTCTTCTTTACTATGGAACAATTTTGGAAAAATATTTTCTAGAGACTAGTAGGCCTATGTTTCTCCCTAATGTCGACTCTCCATTGCTACGACGTTGGAACTATAATGAGACACTTTAATCCCCGGTCATGTCAGAACTGGTATTTAGGCTTCAACAAGAAAGAACCCCTGCTTCTTTCTAAACAATAAGCGTCCCGCTTGTCTAATCGGTTCATTATCTTTCATTTCCACGCATATAAACATGCGCATAGAGGCGCTTAACCATCTCATAGCTATCCACCTCATGTTGGTCATCTAAAATCTATCCATAATGAGTACATCACTCTCAAGTTGAGACCTCCTTGACCAATCCAACAAAACAAAAGACTCAAACAGTAAAAAATAAAACCTTAACACAATCAGAGTGAATTGTTTGAATGCATTGTTTTTCAATCATTTGAGAACAGACAACTGTAACTCCGTGCACGCAACTCACCTAGTCGCGGAAGTAATAATCTGACGGTTTTCCTCGTGCCCTCATTATATAAACCTAATAGTATTTCCAAAATAAATAACTAAATCCCAAAATAAACAATAGTAAATAAATAGCAAAAAAAATATCCTAAGGGTACTCTAAAAACGTAAGTAATATATTTAAATATAAATAAATATAAATATATATATATATATAAAGATAAACCATATATGATGGTATGAAGAAAAAATTATGATATGCGTACAATGACAAAATTTTGAAGATCATACATTGGTATATTGGTTTTATATAAAATATCCTATCAAAGTCAATATTTATCTTTCTTAGCATTAGTAAGTTTACTTAAAAATTAAGAAAATTTATTTTTTTCATTAGTTCTCACGAGATTTATTGGCCAACATAACATACTAAAGCTCATAATAATAATAATGACTCAACGTACAAATAGCTGAGAATATTTAAAATAGTCAACTATATATAAAAGTTTCAACCTGGTCGGATTATAAATAAGATCGAAATTAATCTAGGCTTTTATCATCAGGCATCGTCAAGAAGAATATAGCCTCAATTCATTTTCCTTTCAAGAAGTCAATTTCCACAGTAAATAAACATTTAAGAAAGAACAAGTTTATTTGCAGTGCTATTTTAAATATTAAAATAATATTTTCCCTAATAGCTAAAAATATTGAATAAAATTCACAACACGTAATATTATTAGACAAAAAGATTTATCTGATCTATTTACAAAATTAACTATATATCTATCTCCCGGACATAATAGTGATATTCGATATGTATCGAACTTAGTCATAGTCTTTAACTTCAATATAACGGTCTATGAACCACCTCGAAACATTATCAATGATTACATTTAATTTCAATCTCTGATATATGAGTGTAACAATAAAAAAGAAAATAATAGGCCGATAAGTTAAAATTTGAAACGGTTACATTAAAAAAATAATTTAAGCCGAAAGTTAATTTTTTCTTACATTTTAAATCGTGTAGCAAAGGCTACGAATTCCTCAATCCATAGTCAAGTCCAAGAGTGCCAGTCATGTTGCCTTACCGGCGATGTATACGCTTGAAAACCCAGAGAAACATGGAAGGCAAGGAAAATATTTGGCTCACAAAAGGGAGGGGATACGCAAGAGAACAAGTTCTGAGAACAAATTCTCCTATGTACTGGAACTGGCATTACATCCTTTCTTAAATTCTTTGGAAAAGTTCACTATCTCGTGACCTTTAGCGGTCGCCGCTTGAACTTGGATGGGTTCCATCAGTTCGTTACGCATCATGGTCTTGCTCGGATGTGTATTTGTTATGTCGCTGAATCGTAGTCGTGAGGTTCTGGAACGGTGAAATGGGATAAGTAGTTCATTCCCCTTCGTCTTGTTTTTTCTTTAATTGTAGCAAATGCTACAAAGTCTGGAAAACTCATGTCCGGTATCAGAAGTATGGTCATCTCAAGTCTGATTAACTCTAATCCAACCCTTTCAAGTCTTAGAATCACAAGTCTAACCTACATACGTCCATATATCTCAAGTCTGTACATAAGAAGTCTGTAGATTACTGATACTATAATGATTTAGTGGTTAAAAAGAGGCATTATTACAATATCTAAGTAACAATGACTGTAACCCTTGCCATACCTGGGTTGATTTTACTATGATGAAACTTATAAGATACGGAAGCAACTTGGTGGTCTTAAATGAAATATTCTAGTAAAAAAAAACGCTAAAGAATAACAAAACATTTTAAACCGTTCCTTGGTGGAATAACTTAAGGAGCAGAAAATGGTTCGGCTGTGGCAGTCTTATGTTAAATGATGGAACTATTGCTTAAACCATCTATTCAATTTTTTAAATATAACTTTTATAAGTCGTTACATGATGAAAGCATTCAAGGTACGTTTCTATAGCATGAAGACTTCAGCTATGACTTCTAAAATAAAGACACATTTCTTAAATAATGTATTCATTAAAAAATATATATAAGCCCTCTCATTCATTATGCCTTGGTTGATTCGATTACGATGAAACCTCAAGCAAATGTTGATTCAGAATGGACACACCTTCTATACATTCTGAACTATTTTAGCCTTTAATCCTAAACTTATAGGGGTCACTCCCAATCCTCTCGGGCACTTAGCCAACGCTCTAACACTGGATACCATGACAGCAAATTCTCATTCACTTGCACTTATTCTCTAATACTGTATGCTTCTCAACCATGAAGATAATGAAAGTATCTTTTAACAATGAATACTTTTCCCCACGGCTCAGAGAAGGAAATCATCGCATGACTTGTAACGGATTCAGGCATGCACATTGTCCTCCTCCATCATTCATACTACATGAGGTAGGCTCGTTTCAACCAGAGCCTTGTTAGACTTTGAAAATTAACTCCCTCAGTCTTCCTCTCTTACCAGACTATACATTCGAATCTTTGAGCTTATCATCGATAATATAAAGGAATTCATTGTAGTGAAGGCCTTAGTCTTAAGGAATTCAAAAATGGAGTGAAATATCATTAGGGTTGCAATGTAACGGGTAATTAATATATGTTTTTTCAAGTCCAACCAACTAATGTTTGACCATCCCAAACATCTCAAGTCTCAACATTTTAAGTTAGTTCATGTTAAGCATGGCCATCACGAATTTAGCCGTCACATATCTGACTATCTCAAATCTGACTTTCTTCTGACTAAATGTTGTCAATCCCTGTCAAATCTGATCATCTTATGTTAGGTCATATCAAGTATAGTTATCCCAAATCTAACCATCTTCTGACTAACTATAGTATATCCCTTTAAGCTTGATCATCTTATGTTAGGTCATATCAAGCATAATCATCCCAAGTCTAATAATCTTCTGACTAACTATAGTATATCCCTCTAAGCTTGATCATCTTATGTTAGGTCATATCAAGCATAATTATCCCAAGTCTAATAATCTTCTGACTAACTATAGTATATCCCTCTAAGCTTGATCATCTTATGTTAGGTCATATCAAGCATAATTATCCCAAGTCCAACCATCTTCTGACTAACTATAGTATATCCCTCTAAGCTTGATTATCTTATGTTAGGTCATATCAAGTATAATTATCCCAAATCTAACCATCTTCTGACTAACTATAGTATATCCCTTTAAGCTTGATCATCTTATGTTAGGTCATATCAAGCATAATCATCCCAAGTCTAACCATCTTCTGACTAACTATAGTATATCCCTCTAAGCTTGATCATCTTATGTTAGGTCATATCAAGCATAATTATCCCAAGTCCAACCATCTTCTGACTAACTATAGTATATCCCTCTAAGCTTGATTATCTTATGTTAGGTCATATCAAGTATAATTATCCCAAATCTAACCATCTTCTGACTAACTATAGTATATCCCTTTAAGCTTGATCATCTTATGTTAGGTCATATCAAGTATAATTATCCCAAATCTAACCATCTTCTGACTAACTATAGTATATCCCTTTAAGCTTGATCATCTTATGTTAGGTCATATCAAGTATAATTATCCCAAGTCCAACCATCTTCTGACTAACTATAGTATATCCCTCTAAGCTTGATCATCTTATGTTAGGTCATATCAAGTATAATTATCCCAAGTCCAACCATCTTCTGACTAACTATAGTATATTCCTCTAAGCTTGATCATCTTATGTTAGGTCATATCAAGTATAATTATCCCAAGTCCAACCATCTTCTGACTAACTATAGTATATTCCTCTAAGCTTGATCATCTTATGTTGGGTCATATCAAGCATAATTATCCCAAGTCTAACCATCTTCTGACTAACTATAGTATATCCCTCTAAGCTTGATCATCTTATGTTAGGTCATATCAAGTATAATTATCCCAAGTCCAACCATCTTCTGACTAACTATAGTATATTCCTCTAAGCTTGATCATCTTATGTTGGGTCATATCAAGCATAATTATCCCAAATCTAACCATCTTCTGACTAACTATAGTATATCCCTCTAAGCTTGATCATCTTATGTTAGGTCATATCAAGCATAATCATCCCTAGTCTAACCATCTTCTGACTAACTATAGTATATCCCTTTAAGCTTGATCATCTTATGTTAGGTCATATCAAGTATAATTATCCCAAGTCCAACCATCTTCTGACTAACTATAGTATATCCCTTTAAGCTTGATCATCTTATGTTAGGTCATATCAAGTATAATTATCCCAAGTCCAACCATCTTCTGACTAACTATAGTATATTCCTCTAAGCTTGATCATCTTATGTTGGGTCATATCAAGCATAATTATCCCAAGTCTAACCATCTTCTGACTAACTATAGTATATTCCTCTAAGCTTGATCATCTTATGTTGGGTCATATCAAGCATAATTATCCCAAGTCTAACCATCTTCTGACTAACTATAGTATATTCCTCTAAGCTTGATCATCTTATGTTGGTCATATCAAGCATAATTATCCCAAGTCTAACCATCTTCTGACTAACTATAGTATATCCCTTTAAGCTTGATCATCTTATGTTAGGTCATATCAAGTATAATTATCCCAAGTCCAACCATCTTCTGACTAACTATAGTATATTCCTCTAAGCTTGATCATCTTATGTTGGGTCTATCAAGTATAATTATCCCAAGTCCAACCATCTTCTGACTAACTATAGTATATTCCTCTAAGCTTGATCATCTTATGTTGGGTCATATCAAGCATAATTATCCAAGTCTAACCATCTTCTGACTAACTATAGTATATTCCTCTAAGCTTGATCATCTTATGTTGGGTTACATCAAAACTGATCATCTCAAATCTGATCTCCACAATTCATATGCAACCTATACACAAGTTATACACCTTGGCTTAATGTATCTTATAATATATCAACCTAGTGGGAAAGAGGATTCAGCATTATAGTTCTAACTATCAATGATTGCAACCATGTGTCATACATAGATTTTTCCCATCACGATGAAACTATAAGAGGGTAGAAGAGGATGCATCATCATAGTTCTAAGTATAACCATTCACCGTATCATGGTTGAATTTACCTTGGTTGATGCACCTCATAGCGTTTCCCCGATCAGATCCGAACATAACCGAAAATGGAAACGCTCTAGCGTACATCAGAGGTACCGCGAGCCCAGCATAGTCACCGGGGTCGATCTGTCTCTGACCTATTCCACTAGGGTCACGTCCAGACAATTCATCAATTTGGGCTTAAATAATTTAATAAATTTGATTTCCGTTTATTTGTGTATATATTGTTGTAAGTTATTCTTCTTAATATGCCTACCATATTTACAGAATTAAGTATCCATGTATTTTAGACATAAGTAACTTAAGTTTAGGTTAACATTTATTCCTCATTGGTCTTTAATATTTATATGTGCATAAATATATCCTAAATATAATAACTAACATGAAATTAAACAGAAACTAATATTAAAGCTCAAATTTACGCTCGAATATTTATTACTAATTAAATCAATAATATCAACAACATTTCTATACTTCTTATTGGTTATTATCTCCGTCTCCTTGGGTACGCATCATCCTTAGATTGGTTCCCAAGGTTCCCTTCATATTAAGGATGAGCATCGATGTCTATATCGGAGGTGTACCATCGATGTTTGAAAAACATCGGTCTCTAAACATTGATGTTTTGGTTAAAAATATATCGCACCTCTTAAAATGAGAATAATAACATTACTTTATAACCATCAATTTTATATAACAAAAATCGACCATTTTATTTCCAAACCAATTAAATAGTAGCTGAAGACCTTTTTCAAAGAGACAGGGGTAACACTCGTGAAACCTACAAACTTTTTTTTTTTCGATGTTCACACCATAATCGTCGATGTTTTTTATACTTATTCGACGATTTATCTAAACAAACATATATATTATATTTCTTTATATACATAATGTACTCTATATTGATACGTTAGATAATGATAAAAACATCAATGATTTATCGGACATCGAACATTCAACATCATTTTTTGAAAACATCGATATCCCATTCTTTCTGAAATTGCGAGAAAGTTCTTCATTACTGTGTCAGCATCTGTTCTATAGAAGCGCCTCTTTTTATAAAGTAGGAGCCAGACAAACACTGACAAAGACAAGAAAGTGAAGCTGATCTAAAAGAAAGACGGTTAATATGGTTCACCAATTCGTGTTTTTACAAACAGTGGACTACAGCAAGTGTTTTAAAATTTATTTAAAACCAATAAAAAAGTACTTTTTATGTTTTTTATTCTTTGGCTATAGTTTTTTTTGCATCGATGTTTTTCTATCAATGACCACCCTTAGGTTGAGCTCGGAATCTACAAAAGAAAACATTGATAGTACAGTAAAACATCGATGGTCTCAAAACATCGGTCATTCACCATCGATGGTGAAAACATCGAACATCGAAAGCAAAACATCGATGTTTTGAAAACATCGACCATCGATGCTCATCCTTACTTAATTTCATTTTAATTTATATCTCTCTTTAAGGTATGCGCCTTTTGCAGCTTCCCTGGACTTCAATCTACGTTCTTGGTCCCCTATTTGTATTCCTTTCGTCTAATCCTCCCATAATTTTTTTTCTTTTTACGTGACGCCCTGTGTCCGAAAAAGGGGAAATCGTGGAGGAGTTTTTTTTTTTTTTTTTTTTTTTTTTTTTTTTTTTTAGCACCGCGTCTTACTACCCGTTCGGGTTATACGCTTAAGTACTAATTACACTAATTGATTAGGAATTGGGAAGGTTGAATTTAGAGGAAGTGAACCCGCATTTGCGTGGAAGGAGAGTGGAAAACCATTTAGGAAAAACCACCCCCAGTTCACCCGACCGAGATTCGAACCTCGATCTCCCCGTCCTCGGCGGTCTGGCTCAACACGACTGGCGCGTTAGCCAACTACGCCACAGAGGCGGGTGTGGAGGAGTTAAAAGGAACCAAAACACAGACAAACCATACTCACAGAACTACACTTCAGTTCAATTCTTTGTATCCACCTCCTATTATTTCCTCCTACTGCCCACTCCCAGATTATCACCTTTCAACATTCCCCGTAGTCTTTTGTCCCCCATAGCAATCACACCATCCAACACATCCTGAGCTATAAATTGGTCAACCATCATACCACTCTACAAGAGAGTCATAACAAGGTGAAACTTATAGTATATAAACTTGGTTGGGTAGAAGGTATCAAACTATCAATGAATCAAGCTAAGAGATATATCATCATCATCATCATCATCGATGGAGAGGCGGTTAAAATAACAGTTCTAACTATTAATGACTGGTAACATTAATCATACCATGATTAATTTTATCATGAGGAGACTTTTACATTATTAACTTAGTGAGAGAGAAGATATTCTAAGCATTAATGAGCGATATCGAGCTAGCGATAAGATCCTCTGGAGATGAATATTGTTCACAATTAACTATTAAAAGTTATTTTTTAATACCTAGTTACAACCAAAGTTAAACCTAAATAATAAATCATAAACATAATTTTAAAATGAGAAGTGATAAATAATTATCTCAGTAGCACTAGCAATATGTAGGTAAATTATATTAGATCATATAAACTATTTTAATTGGATGGGAAGTGATAAATATTGAACTTGGTAGCTGTTTTACATATACAAGTAAATTTTACTACATTATTTTAATAAGAGAAGTAATAAAAAGTTGTTCTAAGTGAATAAAAATATTTAAACATAATGATGATCCTAATGCTAAAGAGTATGACGATATATTTTCTCTGGTCACTTTACAAATTAATTCATTATTTAAATACCAGTTTTTCATATATAAACATGAAAGGATGAATTTGCCAAAACATATACGCTGCATTTGGGAGAACTTTTTTATTTTACAAAGAAAAAAAGTTTTATCCGCACCATTAACAAAGTCTGGGCGATTTAAGTGTATACAAAAGGTAAGCTAGAGAGTAATGGTTTAAATCGCCTTCTAGTCAAACTATGATATTTTATACATTGGTATTGATACACCATCTTAAGTTAATTGGACTGGTAAGGAGGCTTGAAAAATCTAATCATTGTTATGGGTGTACCTGACACTATAGTCATATGTTTAATGATGAAATATCTAGGAAAATATACATGTTGCAAACTTTCAAAGTCTAAGAACAGTAAAAGTTTCATTATGACAGCACTTCTTCACAAAAGAAACGCTCTTAGACCTCCTACGTTTAGGTGTTGTAGAGTTTACTTCCTCAACACTCATCCTCTTAGATTATCATTTAGGTTCAGCGGTGTTGTCTCCTTGAACCAGTAGTTTCTCATCTAGCTGTCTAGGTTTATCAGTAGGAGTAAGAATGCTATCCACCTCGTCACCATTGCTGAGGCACCAAGGTATGTGATCGAAATCGATGTTGATAAGAGCAATAACGTGAAATGTAGCTGGAATAATCAATCTCGTATCGTTTTACCCCGCGATCTTAGTCAAATATTGAACAATTCGAACAATCAATCCTAAATTAATAAATTATTTAAGAAAAAGTTCCTCTATATTAAAAGTAATAGATGAGTTCTTCGTGTTAGAGAAACTTAGCTTGACTGAGCCTACCATGTAACGACACATAAAAACTATATTTTTAAATGAATAAATACCTAAGGAAAAATTCCATCATGTTAGCAGCCAAAGCTGAACCATTCATGCTAAAGAAACGTACCTAGTCCGATAAAAACACGAGAAAATTCATACAAATATATATATATTTTAATTAATACATGATTTAAGCAAAAGTTCCTCCCTGTTAGATATGAAGAATCAAAGCTGAACTCTTAATGTTAGAGTAATAATCCTCAAGTTATGTCACCATGGAACGACCTAAAATGTTTTGTTGTTTTAAAGTTTATTTCTATTAACGAGAATATTTGGCGTTGGAGCATCAAGTTGATATCTTATAAGTTTCAACATGGTAAAATAAACAAGGTATGGCAATGGTTACGGTCATTGTTACTTAGAACTGTGATGTTGCATCTTTTCCCCCACTAAGTCAATATCTAATAAGTTTCACCATAGTGAAATTAGTAACGGTATGACAAATTGTTCTAGTATATGAGCTATTATTATGCCTTGACTTAAGATGATCAGACTTGTGAGGGTCAGACCTGCAATGGACAAGCTTGTAAGCGTAGACTTGAGACGATTTGACTTGAGATGGCAGGGCCTTAAGATGGAGAGCCTTAGGTTGATCACATTTGCGATGGACGGGCTTGAGATGCCAAACTCGAGATCGTTCGACTTGAGATGTACATACTTTTGAAGGATCAAACTCGAGATTTCCAGACTAGAGATGATCATACCCTAGATGACCGGATGGACATAAGATGATCAAACTTGTTATGATACTACTCTAGATGAATGGAATTAAGATGGCTAGACTTAAGATGCACAACCGTGTGAAGGCCAGCCTTGAAATGGCTAGACTTATGACGGTAGATTTAAGATGGTTTGACTTGAGATGGGGAACCGTCCGTAAAATTTAGAGCCTTAAGATGGTCAGACTTGATAGATAGCACCTGAAATATGAAGACTCGAGATGGTCAGAATTATGTAGGTTGGACTTGTGATGATCAGACTTGAAAGGGTCAGAATAGAGCTAATCAGACTTGATATAACCATATTATTGATGATCAGAATTGAGAATGACAGAATTGAGATTGACATAATTGAGAGGGTAGACTTAAGATGATCAGACATGAGATGGCCAGACTTGAGAAGGATACACACACGGATAAACTGAGATGACCATACATGATATAAGCTGACTTGATATGGTAAGATGTGAGATGATCAAGTCATCTACGCACATTTCTGTAGGTGTGGAAATGAAAGGTAATGAGTCGATCAGACAAGATTATTAGACCCCGTCAAGGTACCTTTTAAGGTAAACGGGGAGTATATATACATGTTCATGTATGCAGCTACTAACAGGTCCGTCCCATGAATCTGTGGAAGAGAAGACTACCAACCGGTACATGGAATGCTCTAGTTCAACTCCTAGTGGATACACCGAGTTATTAAAATAAGGGGAGTGTTGGTTTAAGATCATTTCTAGCTGATGTAGGCTACTTATACAATACTTTTATAATTTGTCTATTTATTTGGAAATTATGTTGTGAATTTTTCACTCTGCGCCTGAGTACCCTTCCGGGCTATCCACATATTAAAACTAACGCGATATGGATGTAAAAGGTAGAATTGAGAGGAAATGTAGGCCATCGTTTGCGTGAAAAACCTTTTAGGAAGAACAAACATTTTATACACAGCCGAAATTCAAGCCAGAGCCTCCACGTTACTGGCACACCAAACTAGACGAGGCTTACGCCTTTTTCCACGTGTTCACCAGCACGAGTGACAGTGATTTTTTAGTTCAGTGATATCCCTCCACGCAAATGCGGGTGCACGTACTCTACATTTTACCTTCCTCATTCCTAAGGCATTGGAGTAATAATTAGTACATAAGTGTATAATCCGAACGGGTAGTAAGAAGCGATGCTAAAAAAAGAAAGTAATATCCGTATAATAAACCTGTTTACTTAACAGATTTTTACTGTTATTCCAACTTGGTTTTTGTGGACTTTTATTCACGAAATTATCTCTTTACATTTTCTCATCACGAGGTTTTATTTTTCGTCTTTATTTAAACGCACGTTTTACAACAACAGATTAAGCAAGTGGAGTAAAAGGAAAAAATAAAAAAATAAAAATAAATGTTCTTAACGTTTGTGTGCCACCCAAGTAGGCGTGAACCGTATTCCAGCGAAGGGAACGGGGTTGGGGGGTTATGAAGAATCGCTGCAGCCCTGTCACAGAACATTTCAGACATTTATTTCTGTGTTATGAAACACACTACTTTCTCTCAAGGATCAACCCAATTTTTTATTCCTAACAATATAACACCAGTAGTAAGGTGAAAAGCTTATTCTTTTTTTTAAATAAAAATAAAGAAGGGTGGGCCTACAGGATTTTAATAACATAGAAAGACGTGTTTTTATATCTAGAAAAAATTGCACATTTATATGGATTAGATATTATATTAGCTTGGTTTATAGTACGACCTAAATAAAAACTGGGATAAAACGTGCATCTGTGATAGAGTAGACTCAGGGGTTAGTCTAGTCTGGTCAGGTTTTTACGGTGACGGAGAGGTCAAGGTTCGAATCCTGATCGGGTGTATAGAGGGCGATTTTTCTTAATTGCTTTCCAACACTTTCTGTACGCAAAAACGGGTGGATTCACTCTCAATTATACCTTCCTAATCTCTAGCCCATTAGTGCTAGTATATTAAAAGCCTGGATGGGTAGTAAGAAGCCGTGAACGTATTTTTTTTAACTATCGCATCCATATGGACTAAAAAGTGCAATCAATCATGATACTGGTTTAATTTGTAATTTGCCCAAATAATAAAGAAATAACTTTGTTCATGCTACGCGTATTACTGTTATATTTTAACATTTAATATTATAACATACATTATACATTCATTGGTAGGAACTCGATGCAAATGGGAGGATAACATTAGAATGGACCTGAAAGAGATAGGGTGTGATGAGGTGGACTGGATAGAACTCACTCACGATAGGGGTAGAGTGTAATTAGGTGAACTGGATAAAACTACTCAAGACAGGATAGTGTGTAATGAGGGGACTGGATAGAACTAGTTCAAGATAGGGATAGGGTGTAATGAGGGGACTGGATAGAACTAGCTCAAGACAGGATAAGGTGTAATTAGGTGAACTGGATAGAACTAGCTCAGACAGGGATAGTGTGTAATGAGGGGGGACTGGATAGAACTATCTCAAGATAGTGATAAGGTGTAATGAGGGGACTGGATAGAACTAGTTCAAGATAGGAATAGGGTGTATTTTTTCAAGTGTGGAAATGAACTTATGAGTTCCTTTTGCCATAGATTATGTATATTTGAAACATGTATGTGGACAGTAGTGACCACAGACCCAATATAAATTTTAATATCTTGAGGTTCGACACCGTAGCTCTGTATATAGCGCATCTGTCCGCCAGATTAAAGGTCCCGGGTTTGATTCACGGCATGGCCTGAAAAAAATCATCGTAAAAACAGGGACTTATCCTTTCACTGTGATAATTGACGGCTGGGAGACAAGAAGTGTTGTCTGCGTTCAATAATGTATCTAGTTTGTAGGTCGTATTATAATAAAATATATCGGTTCATAAATTGCATGTTAAATACCTGAAATTAAATAAATATTTGACCCTACACGAACGGTCATGCGGACCAAGGCATATATCTGGTCATGTCTGTTTTTCCGATGACGGGAAGTCGGGGCTCGAGTCCCGGCCATGTTTCCTGGGAGTGGCTTTTCTTCCAATTGTTTCACATTGTCACTTCAAGCAAATGTGAGCACATTTTAACAAATGTTATCTTATTTGTACGCCTCATCAGTGTGATAGATCTGTTGATAGTACAGCCGGGTGACCTGGTGGTCTAGGGGTAAGATGTCAGACTTCTGTGCTGAGGGTCCAGGGTTCAATCCTCGGTCCCGGCACAGATTTATCTGATTACCAAACCCTTCCTTCACCTCTGACAAGATGTGTATTAATCACAACTTGTGAATATGAGGAATGCCAGGCCTCTACCGTGGTTCGGATTCCACGTTAAACTGTAGGTCCGCCATTTCATCTCACAATCACCCTACCATTGCACATTAGCGTAAGTGCGTATAACCCGAACGGGTAGTAAGACGCGGTGCTAATAATAATAATGATAGTACAGCCGCGGTGAGTACGCACAAACCCCGTAAACACAACTAGTTCATGGTGGGAAGGAACGTCTGAAAGTTCTTTTCTCCTACCAAAATACTACTATATAGCATAATCCTGACAAGGAAGAGGGCCTTTGTGAGTACGCTAACTACCATGAACATGATATACTGTACACTCTGAAGCATCCAAATGCGAACGTCGAGTCACCATGGGTGTGTTTTTGACAGCTTTGAGTCACTGCTGATCTCACACATCGGGGCTGGATCACTTTGCCCAATTAAGCCAAATTTTAAACAATGAGCTGATAAACACACTCTAACAGAGCAAAAAGATATGAATAAAATAAAACGAATGTGGCATTTAAAGAAACACACTACACACTATACTTAATTTCTATTGGTAAAACATTTAAAAAAATAACTATCGCTAAAAACCAACACACATATAATGTACATATTACGTAATATAAAATGAAGATACTGTACATTCAAAATAATGACCATGTCAAGCAAGGGTTACACATTAACATGGGTTCTTGCTTTGACATAAAATTATAAAATGTAGTCTGACGTGTTCTCTTTGTGAACTGTAACTGAACAAAGTCGGCACAGGTATCTAAGGGTGACAATAATGATATTGCGCGTCTGTACTACATCACTCGTAGCTCAGTTTGTGGTAAGATTAGCCTGTACTAATGTACAGCTGTCCAAGGGACGCCCGAATGTACTTATGTATACTTAGCACCGCGTCTTACTACCCATGCGGGTTATATTCTTAAGTATTAATTACGCTAATGGGTTAGGAATTGGGAAGGTTGAATATAGAGGAAGTGAACCCGAATTTTCGTGGAGAGTGGAAAACCATTTAGGAAAAATCACCCCAGTTCACCCGGGCGAGATTCAAACCTCGATCTCCCCGTCCTCGGCAGTTTAGCTCAACACGAAACTAGCGCGTTAGCTAACTACGCCCCCGAGGCGAGTTTGAATGTACCAATCGTACATACTTCTCGTGGAGGCTCTTTCCGTGTCCCGATGAGATGAGGTGATGGTGATAGTGAGTGTGAGGGTGTGGAACCAGTGGAAACACTTGAACCTAACTTAAACCTAATTAACCAAACCCTGGTGACCGTTGGAATTGTTTCCCTTTCGGGAAAAATATCCAAAGTACCAGCCGGGATTCGAACCCGGGACCCCCAGGCTTGTTGCCAGGTGCACTGACCATTAAAAGATGAGGCCGGTATCTAACGCTGCCTTCATCGCCTTCCTACATGGAAAAGCCCCTCTCAATTCAGCGATATATTTCCTGTTATTTTGGTTAGTCACTGGCTTCATGATCTGTTTCGAGCGTCCACACGCAGTTTGTTCAATCACGACCTTCACTGGCCCATTTAAGAGGCAAGTTGGTGACCTGGCGGTCTAGGGGTAAGGTGTCGGACTTCTGTGCTGGGGGTCCGGGGCTCAATCCTCGGTCCCGGCACAGATTTATCTGATTGCCAAAACCTTCCTTCACCTCTGACAAGACGTGTATTAATCACAACTTGTGAATGTGAGGAATTACAGGCCTCCACCGTGGTTCGGATTCCACGTTAAACTGTAGGTCCTCCATTTCATCTCACAATCACCCTAGAGTAAGTGCGTATAACCCTAAAGGTAGTAAGACGCGGTGCTAATAATAATAAAGAGGCAGCCCAAATAAGCGGAAAATATTCAGGCTGAATAAGTGTTTTGTTTCTGTTCTTCAAATTATGTCCCAAATAAACGTATGCTGCGACTAACCGGTGCCCCATTTAACCGAAATCAACTGTATTTGGTTCAATTTTAATGTTGTGTGGGTTAGTTTATTTTGCCACCGCATTTTACAGCTCATCCTGGCTTTGCGCATTTAATTACCCTAATAGGCTAAATTATTAATTTAAAATTCAGAAGAAATGCACCCGTATTTCCTTGGAGGGGAAATGTGAAACCATTTTGGGCAAAAAATCTCACTACCCTTGACCGGTATTCGAACACCAACCTCCGGTAAACCAAACTGAACGATCTAGATTAGACCCGTTCCACTTCATTTCTGCTATTACCTACAATAATTGTCATGACAGATCGCGTTAGTCCAGGGGGATTTCTAATATTTCCACTTATTCGCTAATGCGGACTCTTTAATCACCTTGCTACTGCACTTCAGATACTGCGTTAGCCCTGAAAGGTATAATACGCGGTGACAGGAAAATAGTTCCATGTGCATCTTTAGTGGGGTAATTTAAAAATTGATAAACAATTTAAAATGTAGAGTTGTAAATAAAGTATTAGTTTAAAAAGTGTGGGTTTTAAGTCTTATGGTCTCTAATCCACTATCCTATATATTAAAAAAAAAGTGTAATCCCCTCTAACCACCTCACCCCCTTTAAACCTAAAGCCCTTCCAACGTGACAAGCGCTCTACTCTTTAACGCTCCTTTTCAACAAAAGGTCGATAAAAGCCCGCCATACCTGAATAACAAATGTACCCCCCTCTCTCCCTGTTCATCGTTTTACTCAATTAACACACGATCGAGCCACCAGAAGAAACTCCACTCTTATCGTGCCACTAACAGCTTCACGAGAGTGATACGGGAGTGAAATGCGCTCAGACCATATTTCACGACTTCAAAACTAGTTTCTAGAACACATACAGCACCCAGCACCTGTGAATCAGGAGGGAGAAAGGGGGCACCAAATTATATCAATAATAGCCTTACCGGTCAAGCCGGGAATCAAACCATGCACCCTAAGCATAATAGGAAGGCGACCGAGATAGTGTCGGACTAGAATATTATCAATTTGTCTGAATAATAAGTGGCTTTAACAAATTCCAAGGGGTTTGAATGACATTTTGTACATATTTGCTTAAAACTAATTAACAATATCTTAGCAAAGCTGTATCGACCCACGACCATGGTCAAGTGGTCCAAGGCGTTGGTCTCTCGCCGCTGAAGGGAAAGGTGTGGGAGGAGAGAGTTTGTAGCCCAGTTGGGTGTATTTGAAAGTGGTTTTACACATAATATTTTTATTTTACCTCCCCCATACTCTCAGTGCATTAATGCGGGCACATTTCTTTATAGCAAATAATTTTCATCCTTAACCCCTTAAATGCAGTTAATATGTTAGGTTTTGTAACGTATATAAAAGTACCTAAAATATATTTTCAGCTGAATTGACAAAAATAAATAAAGTATAATTGTATATTTTTATGATTATTATATTACGAATAATACCCAGGTTAAAAAAGCGTATAAAACAACTGTCTTGCTTGTTTGCTTGTTCATAGCATAAAGTTCGTATTTTGTGAATTTTGTTAAAATCTTCAACACGACCACTTTTTTTAAAAGACAACTTTTTTTTACATCAGGAGCCCAATCCTAAAAGCGTCCATACATTCACCGACTAACGGAGGGATTGTCGCTTTGTAATTTGTAATTTTGTAAACTTTTATGACAATCCTTGAAGTAAATGCTTTTATTTATTTATTTATTAAAAGAAAAGCAAACTAAAAAATCTGTTTGGTAGAACTTTGGAAGCTACTGGCAAAATAAATTCTTGTTTTCTGAAATTGTGACTCTTCCCTTAAATATGTTTGAAGTTTAAAATTTTGTACACGTTAGCGGTTCCATTCATTTATTTTTAAATAATGAAAATAGTAGGCATAGTCTGGATATAGCTCCAAGAAACATAGTCGGAAGGAATCGCTTCAAGTTTCAAATATCTTGTTTAATGAATTCTTAGTAACGGCGAGGCCTCAAGACCATATTTGTTGTGGGTTCAAACTCAGCCGAGGTCGACGGATTTTTCTGGATTGATAAATATCCGTAGCACAACTTCCTTCGGAGGGGAAGTAAAGCTGTCGTTCCTATGTCGATTGTGGTATTGTGCAAACAATACTTTAAATTTTGAGTATAAATGTTCCGAATGTACTCTCTCAATGAACAACACGTTATGTCTGTCAACATTACTCTACATTTTATAGTACAGTTGTTTAATAGCTTAGTGTTATATGAGCCTAATTTTGTTTTAATCTCCCGCTGTTGAACGTACAGGGTACGCCACTGGCATGGCTAATACTATGTTTACACAGCACTATACCGCGGGAAAAGTGACACGCGTAGATATATCATTGAAATTAATTCAACTGTATTAATATGACAAGGTTTCATCACGATTCACATTAATCTCTTCAATTAAACACAAAAGTGTATGAAACCATATAATTTAGAAACATGCTATATAGCCTTCATTGTTCATTGCTGTATGCAGTTTCAACAGATTATAGATAAAAGCTACAGCTTACATTTCAAATTAATTGAAAAGAAAACCTAAGCTAAAGAGAAATTAAAAACCGTGTATTTGTTGTGCCAAATGTATGATATTTAAAATGATAAATTTCTTTAAATTGAAAACTGGCACCTGGACACGGGAAGTGAATTTTGGGATTTTGGCTTAGTACACTAAAATGTCCTTGCCACTGAGCTATTCAACAGTCACCCCGCGCCCAGGGTCCTTCCTCACTCAGATTTTAGGACAAAATCTCTGGTTAAAATTATTAAAAATTAAATTTAAATTATTAATTTTTTTAATAATGTTAATATTTATTTGTTAAAAGTTATAAATGATAAAATTAGATCTTCTTTCTTATTATTTTATTCCCTTCTCCTTATAAAGGGAACAAAAGAATTAAGAAAAAAGATTTTATTTTATTAAAATTATTAAGATAAATAATTGTTACTGCGCACCTCACATATGTTCTCTCACTTGCATATCTTAAAATAAAGACATTTACTAAAGACTCTTAAGATTATGTAGCGAAATAATATACATTGTTGCATAACACCAAATATAAATGAATATGCATTGTTGCATAAATACTCCACCAAATATAAATGAAATAATATGCCCTGTTACAGAAACATTGAGGAACGAAGAACATCTCTGTCCATCAAAGAGCATAGCAATCAATTTCCATTGACAGAACCCCACAGAAAAATCTAAATGTTTGCTTATATCTCATAAACTATTGGTTTTATTCAAAATATATTCGAACTAAAATATGTTACTTTTCATGGTAGGCCCTACTACAACTTGACAATGATAAGATATTTCTTATGGCAAATAGTTACGGAAGTATGATCAAAATTGTAAATTTCCTTATATATAGTAATGTTCATACGAGAATAAGATGCACCATTTTGTTTATAGTGTTATACACTGCTTGGATACGAATTTAAACCAAGATCGTTAGAGCTGATTCAAGAAAATCGAGTTTTTTTTTCCCCCCTTTTCGCGCTTAAGTAAGCTACCCTTAATTTTAGGGTTAGATATCTAATTCTAAAAACACCTCTGGGAGAACCTTAATAAAATACTAGATACCATATTTTTGCTCAATTGATAAAATGGTTCGGCTTTAGGTTGAGAAAGAAGGTTTCGCGAGAACCACTTTTTCAGGTTCAGGAGTTCATGAAACATAGACATCCATCGAACTCTCAATTATTATTATTTATTTTTTTACGATTACAATATTTCCTCTTTCCAAGGTGCCGCCAGAAAGTAAAATCAACAATAATACCAAATCTCAAACGCCTATATTTTAGGGGGGGGGAAATCGATTAGTTTCAGGTTGGGAGTAAAATTAATACTTTTCCAAAGTCCGGCACTTTTAATCTGTAAGTAGCGCGTCTGTATATTGATTAAAGATTACCGGCTTAGATTCCCGAGAAATGCATCATTTTAAAATTGGTCGTTTCCCAGTTTACAGCGTTGAAACGACGGACGGCAGTCTGTGTGTTGTTTGTTTTAATATTCAGCTAGTTTGTAAGTCGTTTGATGATCTAATAGGTATGTTTATAAAGTGTACGTAAATAGCACCTAATCCTTCAGAATGAGCTTACAAACTAACTATTTGGTCCCAAACTATTTTAATGTTACTTCTGTGCTGAATTGTTTTGACTGTAACTTAAGCTAGAGTGAAAAGAATAACTACCATAATACTCCAATAAAATAAGTTACAATTTGTAACTGCAAATAACCTTTTGTAGATTTAGTTGATAATCTTGAATTTTGACCATAAATGTATTAAATAGCTCGTCTAGAGTAGGAATGTAGATAACTGGCAGCTGGCAGAAGGTGCTTTATTGCAAACATTGGATAGTGTCAACCTGTTCACAAATAATTATTATCTGCTTACTAATACTATATTTTTTATAAAAAAAAGTTATCAAATTATTCCAATAATACTTCCGGTCAATGTTTGTGATAAATCACCTTCTGCTAGCTGGCATTTACCTACACTACTACCATAAATGAGCTATTATATTATTAAATGAAGTACCAGGGGCTACCCGCGTAACCTGGATTTTATTTATTTAAAACAAAATTAGTCAACATTTTAAAATTAGGTTTTGAGGTGAACATTTTCATGCACCGGGAATGTTAGACCTTTGTCTGTGGAAGATATCACACAGCGCTCATGACAGAAAAACAAACTCTTCATTTTATTAATACAGAAGAAGAAGTTGCTGGACTAGAGTTCAATTTTTATAGGAGAGTCTTTTAGAAAACACAATAATATTTCTTTGCTGCCAACATTGAGAACATTTCACTGTTTTACTATACCTCAGTTTTAGCTTATGTGGTGCTGACTGACAGTTCACAGCTGACTTCTGACAGTCAACATTTAGGTATATACCTAAATTTTGACTGTCAGAAGTGACAGCTGCTAAATACATGTTTTTTGCAGATCATATGGTTCGGCGTAGGGATACATAATTTGGTCTGGTAGCTTTTCAAAGCGTACAGAAGTCAGCTGTGAGCTGTCAGTCAGCACCACATAAGCTAAAACTGAGGTATAGTGTTATTTTACAGGAGTAGTAACGCTTGTGTATATGAATAGCTAAGTTTAGAAGTTCAAAATTAACTATAATTATTGTATCATGTTTCATGTTATACCGTATACTATTCGTAAATTTTAAAAATGGCTCGATTCCTTTGTCCAGGTGTATGTTTCAACAGCTACAGATTGCGTGATCTGACGTATGAACACGGGAACGTAGATCTAGTGCTTTCCTAATTGTTGGATATAGTTCTTATGTCATATAAACTGGACTGTATGTTTCACTTCAACTAGATACAGTAGGATCATGACAGGAAGAACAGTTACAAAAGCTACTAAAAACTTTTTCCTTTTCCCACACATCAAGTCTGTGAGCTGCAGCTGTCACTTTTGATAGATTATATCAATGCTTATAAAAACAATAATAATGCAAAATATTATCAATGTTAATCAAAAGAAAAAAAATATTGTTTTTTATAAAAATTTCTTCCTACAAGAAAAATAACCGTTGGTAACACAATCTAAATGTCAAGCTCATTAAATAGTCAGGATTCTCAGCGACTCGGAGGTCGCGGTTTCATTCCCAACAGAGTGTACTAATTCTTTTTTTCCTAGATGGCTTTATACTCTTCATTTCACACAAATGCTGATACATTTCCACTAAATTATGTTTTCTTCACTCCTATCCCATTAGTGTATATTTGCTGATAGCACAGATGGGTGGTAGGATACACTGTTTACAATACTTACTCACCTTCTTTACACTTATAATAATATATACTCTCCAATACTATATTTATTAAAAGAAAAGCAAACTAAAAAATTTGTTTGGTAAACTTTGAAAAATGCTGCAAAAAAAAAATTCGTCTACTGAAATTGTGACTCTCCCTTTAAATATGTCTGAAGTTTGAAATTTTTACACACGTTATCGTTCCATTTGCTTATTTTTAAATAATGAAAATAGTAGGCCTAGTCTGGATATATAGCTCTAAGAAACATTCAAATAGCTTGTTTAATGAATTCTTAGTAACGGATGAGGACTCAAAGGAACACCTCAAAGTGAGCTCAAGACCAATTTTTGTGGGTTCAAACCCAGCCAGGGTCGACGGATTTTTCTGGATTGATAAATATCCGTAGCACAAATTCCTTCGGAGGGGAAGTAAAGCTGTCATTCCTATGTCGATTGTGGCATGTAAAAGAGGCCTGGAACGTATGGGAAAATAACTTTCCCGGCAAAATTGGTCGGCCCTTTCGCTTTCGCTCAAAGACATTTTCGTATGCTGATAATCAGTCGGTTCAGAAAGTGAACGTTAAATACCTCAAATAAATTTTAAAATATTGTGCAAACAATACTTTAAACTTCCGAGTGTAAATGTTCCGATGTACTCCCTCAATGAATAACACGTTATGTCTGTCAACATTACTCTATGTAAAATATATCAACTAGCCTATTCGACAAGTCACAAATGTTATCTCACTTATTTTAATATAACGTTTCATTTGCTAGCTTGTAAGTTGTTTAAAAATGTGCGGGACCAACGGGAAATAGAAATAGATTTATCGTCGTTTGAACAAACGATTCCAATATTGAGATAATAAATTCAATTTTATCGCCTGTACGAATATTTAAACTAGGAATTCGTGTATATTTGGAAACATATTGCGCTTACAAAAGGAAATATGGCTTATTTCCTCTAACGACATAATTTCGAAACAAAGTGAACACTTTATATAGGAAAATGAGAAGTAATGGAACAAAACGCTTTTGGTAATTCAGGAAATTGCTAAGCCATAAATTATAGGGCATTTTATATTTACGTAATGGATTGTACTATGGTCGGTTTGCACTGAATTTTACACGCGTGTGCTGGATACCTGTCTGTCTTAGTAGAAACCGTGGCATGATGACATATTAATACATTCATATGGCTATCATAATATCACATGACATAGGCCAATATAAAATACATCATGCCATAATATAATATATATAAAATATACTTAACAATAAATTTACTAGTTGTTTTCCATGGCTGTGAAACGTGGTATCTTACCTTGAACTTACATAACGTAAACAAATTGGAAACCAGGTGCTTAGTAAGTAAGATACTTGGTCCAAAAAGGGATGAGGCTACTGGGGAGGGAGGAGGTTACATAATGGTAAGTTACATACACTATACTCATAAATAGACATTGTTAGGATAATCAAGTCTCGTAGAATACGTTGGGCAGGCCATGCAGCGCGAATGGGAGAATTTGGAACCATGTTCAGGGTACTGACTGATACACACAATGGGAAGAGACCATTGGGAAGACCTAGACGTGGAAGGAGGATAGCATTAGAATTAACCTGAAAGAGATAGGGTGTAATGAGGTTGACTGGATATAACTAGTTTAAGATAGGGATAGGGTGTAATGAGGTTGAATGGATAGAACTAGTTTAAGATAGGGATAGGGTGTAATGAGGATGACTGGAAAGAATTAGTTTAAGATAGGGATAGGGTGTAATGAGGTGGACTGGATAGAACTATCTCTTATTCCGCAGATTTTAGGGCTACATCTTTAATTATTTGTGCTGCAATTTCAACCTTTTGTTTATAATTGTGATATATTTTCAAGATGTTGGTTTAATTTTTAACTAATTATCAAACATTGTTTATAATTTTCAAAATGTTATTTCCTTTCATGAGTTCAATACTTTTAGAGCGTAATTCTATTCTATGCGTAGGCTTTTGAGAGCTAAACGGAAATATTCTATCAATTTTAAAATATCGGGCACGCAATACCTGAATAATACTGAAAAAATTAATAATATTTAAGTTTAAATTACGTCCTAGATTATAGTAGGCACTCTGTGTGTCTGTTGTGTTTTATTATTATTTATTATTAATTGTTATTATTCTAATAAAAATTTCCCCACATATAACAACAGACGGGTGAAGACTATATGATTAAATTGTATAATATATATTATTATGGGTTCAAACTATAATTGTTGGGCGCCACATCTAGGAACTAGGAGGGAAAAAAAATACCTTTAGCTCGACTAACTCTGACAGCATGAAGACTCATAACACTCGAGACAATGGATGTGCTCGGGAACGCTTTCTGGACGATGTTAATGATTAATTACACTACCCTAAATACAACAATGGTGTGCTGTGAATCTCTACAAGAGTTGAAGGAAAGTACATAAAAAATAGCATGAACAATTTAAATAAAATGGATCATTGAATGAAATTTACTCATTTAAATTACAATAAAAAAATATTGAAAATGCTGTGGGTTTTATTATCATCAATCCATTGTATCCACATCCCAATCCTACCTATGGAATTCGGAGTAATAATTATAATTTAATTACAAAATAAAAAAATAATTTATTACATCTAGTTGTGAACAAAAATAATCAAATTAGAAAAAAATAGTATTGTTGACAAAAAAAAAAATAAACAATAATCAAAAGTTGTATTAATAATTTTGCAGAAATATAATATTAATTGATGTTCAAGAAAAGGTAAAGTGTATGTAACTTAATACTGGATGACTTGGGTGTGAGAGAAAAAAAAATAATTAAGATTTGGCTGGAACATACCAATAAAATGTGCCCATGTTTAAAAAAAAAACAACGAAAGGAAGTAATTTGTTTCCTCTTATTAATTTTTACTCATTCCACAGTTTCTGGATATAAACAGTCTCTAATTCTTCCCTAGACACTCAGCTTTCAATTTGTATACTTATATTGCACTTTTAGACTATTGTTCCACATTTGAATCAAATTTAGGTAGGAGCCACACAGATGTGGTTCCTTGTTTTTAAGACGTCAAGAAAGACTACACCTAACTTCTTCAAATAGTGTTCCAGGAATCAAATTCAAAAACTTTTTTTTTCAGGTCCAAAGAGAATATTTATACATTAAAACAAAAGTGAAATGAATGGCCATGAACTAGGGATAGATATAATATAAAATGCAATTTAATATAAAAGTTTAAAATATATGTCAATGAATATGGAAAAATGTTTTAAAAGAGAATTAAAATGTTTACTTCCATTTGTCAGAATTGAAACGCGCGCTAGTTTAGAAGTATTTACATCACTTTATTTTCTTACTTCTTTTATAATTATGAGACACGCCATTCAATTGTTTAGCCTTAATATAATAATGGCCGCCATGACAACAGAGTCAATGTGCTTAATAAAGAGGTGAGTGTTCTTCCATATTACAAAACTCGTCATTTTAATTATTTTGAACAATACTAGACGATCTTCCTTCCGCTTTATTGTGATAAATTGAATTATTTTGTCTCGCACGGCAACACAGCACGAAATGGCGCGGATGAACTTTAAAACACATCTTTTAATTCAACTAAAACAAAAATAAATTGAAAAATATTTACAAATTAGAAAAATATAAGGAAATATATCGTAGGGTGGCAAATAACCTCTCAATATATATAAAATACATTTCGTTTGATCTAAATAAATGGACATAATTAATTTGAAATATCTTGATTTACCATAAATGCACATTAAAAAATTGCAATTCGGTTTAAGCCTTCTATGTTTATAATACCATGCATTTTTATTGAACTTTAACAATTTAAAAATGATGAGTGTTGTGTTCCGGTTGTGTTACGGGTTATAAAACCGGTCCCAGCTATGGCGACAGCCGGCCTATATCTGACCGTAAGAGCGCTAAAGGGAAGAGAAGGGTTGCACGGAACTTACTAATGAATATTTGTTGATCTGTGGTCTTTAGTGGATGGCCTGTTGCCAGTATCGTTCTTCAGCGATATCTGCTTTGACTCCAGGAGCTGCCGTCTCAGGGTCAGAAGTTAAATCGAAGTAATCAACATACAACCAATTCCATTCGTTTACACTTTCTTTCTTTCGTTCATTTAAATTTTAATATTAAAATTAATCAATAAAACCGTAGATCTCTATCACTTAACGCAGTGGTTCCCCAACCTATGTCACAATCCAACACTTTAGCTCAGTCGATAGCGTGTCTATCTACCGAGCTAGGGGTCCTGGGCTCGATTCCCGGCATGTCCAAAAAAAGTTATCATTGGTGAAATTTGGGTTTACTCTTTCACAGTGATGAATTAATGGCTAGGGGTTGGATGTTGTTACTGTCCTAGTCTTGAGATAGATTATAAGACATATGAAGCTACGACAGGCCTAGCAAGCCGGAAGTGGAAGAATATATGGCTTCAATAAAAGACTGACCGAGGCCACAGGCTGGAAACAGCCATGAATATAAAGTAAAGTTAAATTTTACAATATAAAGGCATTAATAAAACGGATAACATTATAATTATGTTCTGGCTTAGCCTTTGGCAAATGGTAATAAACATACATTGTGGAATATAACACCCCACACATTTACTACATGTTAGTTATTAACAACACACTGCTATTAAAAATAATGTACAATTGTTATGGTTTTAGATATATTTTCGTAAAAAAAAAAATCATGCAAAATATTAACTTAATCAATAACCAAACCATATGTTCTCTTTAAAATGCTTCACACAACATGCCAATGAAATAAAAACATTTATTCAGTTAATATATTAATAGTTAGTAGGAATATGAAAATTAAACTGAGTAACTTTATGAACAAGGCTTCCCTTAGGGAAGTGCAAACAGTGCAGCCACAGGGAGCCCCGCGATTTGAGGGGGCCCCAAGTTTGCTTAGGTGACAGAAGGAAAAATAACATGTTGGAGTGGGAAATTTTTGCTTGTGTGCTCGTATAGTGGCCTCCCTGTATAGGGGATTTAGAAAATATTGTCAGAGTGTAAAAACAAAATAAAAACCTAATCCTGTAGTTCTGTTTATTGAGTGAGTGAAGCTAGTTCTGTTTTAAATCCACTGATTTGCACTGATGTAAGTATGTTGTGGATATGTCTCATCATAACATTTGAACGCAATGATCAATGTAATTCAAACTTAACAATTGTTCTTAGTGCCTTTATACAGATCAAACTCGTTGGGAAAGAAAATCGAAAATGAGGTTGGAGAAAAATCAACCCTCATATGTGTAAAAACACAATATCTAAGACTACTAATTATTACATGTATTTATCCTTTATAGGGCTTTTTTTTACCTTATATGGCTGAAAATGGGTATTTAGGTGAAAACTAATGTAATATATTTGTTAAATATAATGTTTTAGTATATTTTTGAGGGGAGGGTGGGTTAAGCCGGTAACTGAGGGCCCCACAAACAAAGTTTATGAGCATTTTTGAGTAAGAAGGAGCGACTGGCAACATCGATAATCCAGCTTTGTAAAATGTGACGTATGTTTGTATAGATAGATCACGTATAAACAAGAGAGCGAAAACGCTGTTCCCGGTAGTAAGACGCGGTGCTAAGTATTATTATTACTTTTATTATTGTTATTATTAGTAATCCTGCCGTTCCCTCGGAGATTAGAGGGTCTCTTCCATCACATACTTTTATGGTGTTTATTATCGCACTTTAAAATGTCGGTTAAAGTCACTGGTTCCCGAGAGCCACGCTGGCAATTCACCAACACTTCTGTCCTCGGCTCTTGAAATGTGACGTCAGCAGTCGTTAACTACCCTATCTGTTACTCCTGTTATCAATACCTTACCCCATAAACCAGTGGCCAGTGCGGCGAGTGGGCTGGGCTGCCAGAAGTAGCCTTGAGGCGGGAACCGTGCCAAGATTGGTTAAAATACGATTGACAGGCGACATCGAAGGGGCTTTTTGATTCACGTTCGCTCCCACAGTGTTGCCGGGAAAAGTTAATTCTGGATTTTAGTGCTGGGTTTAAATATTCATGTATGGCGCATAAATAATAGCGAATAATGCACAATTCATGATTAAAAATGCATCCGTTTATAATTAAACTTAGTGATTAAAGTCGTACTCAACTCTATTATTTTTTCCCTCTACACGCCGGCCTAAGCTCTTTGCCTTTAAAATACTTATTTTAAGGGTGTACTAAGAAAACTATGTTCATTAAACAATATATATATATATATATATATATATATATAAAAACATCAAACAAACTTAATTAAAATCATGGCATCCATTCGGTAGCCGCATGGTCTAAGACTCTAGGGGACGGCCAGACTGGGCGAGCGAGCGACTAAAATATAAAATAGAACACAATGGTTGTAATGAGAGGTGGCCAGACTGGAGCGAGCGCGCTTGAAAGATAGAACTGGTTCTATTTTTCAAGCGCGTGCCCTCTACCCCGTACAGTATAGTTTACAGGCGCTACAGCCTACTCGTCAACAATTACTATCGAGAGCTATCTGCTAATCTCGCACGCTCGCCAGTTTGGCCACCCAGTCGCTTGCGCGCTCGCTCGCGCGCTTGTCAGTCAGGCCGAAGGCGCTACTCTCGCAGTAGACTAGACTGCCGATGGCGGGAGATTAAGGTTCGAATCTCAGTCGGGTGTACTGAGGGTGTTTTTTTCCAAAATTGTTGTACGCTTTCCCTCCATGCAAGTGCGTGTATACTTCCTCTAAATATAATCTTCATCATCCCCAAAACCATTAGCGTAACTAATACATAAGAGTATAACCAGAACGGGTAGTAAGACGCGGTGCTGAAAATATTGTGAAGTCATGCCATTGGTGTTTAGAACAGGATCATTTGCTCATGATGGGGAAATGTATGCAGATTCTAATGTAGCATGTGAAGACTCATCCTCACTTTATGCTACAAGTTCAGTAAACTCCACCCCCGACATCAAAACCCCTTCTTTCAATAGCCCTACTCTGAGGCATATCATTTTTCATCACTGTATATTAATAGGCTTATTGAAATGATCATCATATAGTGCTTGTACTTCCTCCCGCCACGAATGGTGATCGGCGGAGAAGAGCGTGGCCGTAGTACAGGCGCCGTTGCCATGGAAACAAGGAAAGCAGAGAAGTGCTCTACTGGCGTATGTCTTAATGCGCCTACCTCAGAAACATCACGGTACCTGTTCACTTCCCGCTGATGGAACTTTCGACAATCATTGTTATTAGGGCGAAGTTTGAAGGCATTGTACCAACTGAGAGCTCTCATTGGCTCTTAAAGACGTCATCGTACTAAGTTTCCTCTCCCGACACACACGTGGAATGGATATAGTTGACCCGAAGCAAGTCTCTTACTACACGCAATGTCGACGGGAGAAGACGTTATGAACATCAAGAGAAAGAAGGGGCCATCTCCAGAGGGGTCGTGGTGACCGCGGGCATATTGAGAGACGCTTATTGGTCGGTGACGTATATTGGTTTGGCCAGCTTAAGGTGTGGTTGAAAAAAAAATTCTGGTATATGTTGTAAAAATATATTAATAATTGTTCTATTGGATTATTATTATTTTACTTATGGGCTATTTCAAGTATTAAGGGTATAATTTCAATAATCTATTATGAATTAATATTCAGGGGAATGTTAATTTAGAGTAATTGGGTTTGTAATTTGTTGTTTTTTCCTTGTGTGTGCGCACCAAAGTTTGGATTACAAGTGACTCATTTAATGTTTTTAAATCGTAGACAAGATTAGTCTGCATTGTATGATATTTATAGAATGTTGGCTTTTGATTTAAAAAACTTTTTTGTTCTATTTAAGTACGTGGGTTTGGACTAGCTAAATAATATAGCGCCGAACAACGTTGTACATTTTGCTAGGTATATAGGACGTGACAGATTTGTGTTTGTTGGGCTGTGTTTGATTGCTATTCTTTTTGATGCAACCATTTTGAATGTTATGCTCATAAGGCCATACTTATTATTTGTCTCCTCAAGATGTACACATATTATTTCTGTTCAATAATCTAGTTCGCTGTGCTCGTAATATTCTTTTAATTTTTCCCATAAAGAAATGTGCAGATATTCGTGTCACTGTGACAGAAGCTAGATAACTGTCCCAGCTATCGTGTATGATAGAAAACTATAAATTATTGTTTGACCAGTGATGATGCCTAGTGTTGTTTAGCATAAGGGCTCTATTTGTATTAGAACTGTGTGTACCACCAATTGGTCCAGGTCGAGATGGCTACTTCACGTAGCTAAACTTTACTTCATTAAATTGATATTTATAATTTTATATCTGCCTTCCATCAATTGATATATTTGTTTCTGTTGTATACCTACCCTTGTCCCTACCATTAGGTCTAGTAAGGGTGGTAGGTTACACCATGGAACCCCGTATTTCCGAGTGGGTGGGGTAGGAGGCAAGATATATTTTCGTTACAGCGTAGTTAGTTTTTCACTTCAGTTTTTCTTCTTTGCAAAGGCCTATTATTTGAAATAATTCACAAACTTACCAGTATTTTTTTAAATTCCCTATGTTTTCCCGGTTTTTTCTAGACATAAAAAGATTCCTTGCTTTTTACCTAATCTGGCTTTGTATCCCACCTAATCCCTTGTTACAGTGTCACAACCTCATGACAGACTGCAGCTAAAAACGTAACGTTTCCAAACATTAAAATACGTAAGAATTATTGACAAAATATTTAACATAAGTTATAATAAATTAACATCTATAGGCTTAAAATTAACTCATGTTTTATTGTTTGAGAAAATATTGTTGGTTTTTCATGTTTAGTTTTCAGTTTGAAACAGACATAAAATGCAAGTTAACCGCGCATAGGTCTTGGTTCTAAATTTTTGTGTCGTGAATCAAGCTAAACCGCAAACATAAATGCTTATCTATGGAGTAAGCTAAGCGGATAGAAGGATCAATGTGAGCAAACTTCCTTCATTCCATTAGGAGCCATCATGGTAGTGAAGAAGAGATGCTCTTAGTCCTAATCCTGTGGTACTTAAAAAGAAAGAAATGGGAGGGGTTAGTTTGAGCTCGAGTTGTTGGTTTGTATGATAGGAGAGGGAAGTGGTGGGGGTAAATGACATCAGCTAAGCTTATTCTTATAATTATTAAAGTGGTTCAGTTAGTTTCTGCTTGGCTAATAGAGCTCTTCTCGACATTTTATCCAGGCTTCAGGAAAGGGGGTGGATGAAGGATGTTAAAGAAGGGAAAGAGGGAGGTAACAATACGAACTATTTATGGACTAGTAAAATATATACACATCAAACAATTTATTATTTTCAACATAAGTTTGTGAACAATCAGCATCAGTGGGCACGTGCTCTAAACGTCAGGCTCGTCAGTGACTGGGAGGTCGGGATTCGAATCCCGGCCGGGTGTACTGAGGGTGGTTTTCCCTGAATACTTTCCCACTTGTGTAATTAATAAGCGTTTATCCCTGACAGTCCAATTTAGTGTGATTGTATAGGTGTTGATAATATATATCAACAATGACTGCTGTAGATCACATAAATTGGCGTATGAATATGTGATGGTAACACTAGTAGTTTTTATAGCTGTTTCTATGAACATTCAACCAAAGTTAGGTGTGTGTGTTGGTGGATAGTGGAGTGAAGGGGTAAGGAGGAAGCTGGTAATATTAGTTTGTTTTTTTGTTTTGTTTTTTCAAATACTGAAAACATGTTCTGTGTAACAAATTAAGCTGCAAGAAGTCTAGTGAGAATTATATCGATACTATTTGTTGATTATAAGAAGTGAAATGCCTCCGAATGGAAATTAAAAACTTATTTAATATTATTTTAGCCATATTGTCTAAATATACACCAGATTTAAGAATGGGACATGTGTGGACACTGGACATGGAATGGTCTAATCTCGGGGATTGATCAGCCACCAATAAGAACGTATCTGTCTATCTCAGAAGAAGCTAGGGTAAAGATGGGGGTTAAAGGAGGGCGAAGAGAGGAGATGGCAGTGGGAGGGGAGTTGGCATTGGGAGGGGTGCAGAAGGGGGGGTCAGTGGAAGATGGGTGAAGCAGGGGGTCAGCGGTGAGAGGGCTGAAGCAGGGGGGCTAGCGGAGGAAGGGTGAAGCAGCGGTGTTAGTGGTGGGAGTGGTAAGTAGGGGGGTTAAGAAGAAAGGGTGATGCAAGGATGTTAGCGGATGGCAGGGTGAAGAGGAGGGTTGACGGTTGGGAGGGGTGAAGCAGGGGTTTTAGCGGAGAGAGGCTGAAGTGGGGGGTACCGGTGGCAAGGGGGGTCAGTGGAGGGTGGGTGAAGCAGGGGGTTAGCGGAGGAAGGGTGAAGCAGGGGAGTTAGCGGGTGTAAGCAGATCAGAGCAGTGTCCCAGCCATTAATATTGTGGTATAAAAACGCGAGTCTTAAATGAGTAAAGTGCATACTATATTATTTGTGGAGTTGCGGAACACGAAAATAGCCGGCTGCAGACAGTCCTGACACAATACTTTGGAAAGTTGTACGATTCGAACGACAGCCTGCATTGCATGTAGCATAGATTACATTCATTAATGGATAATACTATGGTAATTTATGATTAAATAATATAATTTATTTTTTCAAGCACCATTTTTCAAAGAGGTATTTCAATTTTATTTTAATCTGTTTTTTTAAGCATCACGTATTACTACCCGTTCAGGTTATATGTACACCTATGTACTAATTACAATATGTATTAAGGATTAGGGAGGTTTCAATTTAGAAGAAGTTTACCTGCATTTGCGTGAAAAGAGCGTAGAAACCGTTTAGGAAAACCACCCTCAGTGCACCAAACTGGGATCGAACCACTAGATTACCGTCCTCAGCAGTTTAGTATATTGCGAGAGTAGCACCTTAGACCATGCGGCCATCAAATCGAGTAATATAGTGTAGTTGGCATTTCAGGGATAGGGGTAGCGGGGGTTCCAAACCCTATGGATAACCCTACAGCCCCGTTTCTTAGCTGCATACCTTATTTTCAGGGATACCAAACAGAAAGCAATTTTGATTGAAAGGGAGATTAGTTGGCCCTTAGAATCAAGATTATAAATTAAGGCTCTAGCAGATATATTTAGATATCTATTAAATATAGACATATAAATGTATATAAAAATAAACCTATAACGTTAATTATATTTTGTATCGCACTCGTATATTGAAAGATAAAAGTAAGGATGTAAAATGTAGGCTATAAGAAGTAATATTTCAGTACTGGTATGGCAATGACAAAGAATAGAAGGCAAACCTAGTTGGAAAAGTGTTAATTACTCGTGAAAGAACAAAACAAGTAGAGCCGTGTAAAATTTGGCCTACAGTCTACTCTCATCCTTTATATACCGGTAGCGTCCACTTTTTCCATGAATTATTCATTGGCATGCATACTAAGTTAAAAACATCTACCTGCACATTAATTTAAAATAAAATGTTACCAACATAAAACCATTTTAAGCGCTTAAAAGGGCCGTCTACCATAGCGTTGAAACGTATTGCAATACTTTAATAAATCTTGCATTGTTTAGGAAGGTGTTTGTTATTCGAAAATATGGCTCAAACTAGGATGTAAGCGTAAGCTATCAACATTTCTCAAAGATATTAAAAACCTTTTATTTAAAGTTTAGGATATGTGTACACAGTCGACAAAATATATAAACAATTTTTTGTCGCTATAATGTGTTCAATAAGTTTGAATGTAAGTATGTACACAGGCAACGACACGACAAAACTGTGTTTCGGCAGTTGAGAAGAGTTGTGGAGAGCCACAACATAGCGACGACTTATTTGTCTTACGAGTTGGATGCGCCTGGTGCAAACAAATGGACACCGGCGACAATTCTGTCGTCGCTCACCAGATTGTGCAAATATCGCATATAGTGCCTATCTATCGTCCGATCGTGTTCCTTCTCCAATTGGTTTCCTGCTGAGCAATTGACTGTCCAACTAGAGCCAAAAGTTCACCAAAACTGGAAACAGCCATTCTATAGTAGGAAAAAACTTATCGGAATAATTCCTATAACACTCAAAACTTGTATAAAACGTTCCAAGTGAAAGTCTTTCACTGTAAATGGGGTGTACCTAAAATTGACGTTCGGGTCCTCGTCGTTTTATATTGCAGGCTACAAGAGCAAAAATAGCACCTACTTCTTCTACGACCATTATGATAATGGATGTAAAATATGTGTAGCCCCTTTCTTAGTCCTCCAGGACCAAAGCAGGCGTATAAGTGTTAAAAATATACAGAAGAGGATAAATGCAGAGAAAGCAGATAGGACAATAAAAGACAAATATATCTTAATACAATATATTTGCTCCTGTTTCCTCATAACCCACTCAGAAATTATTGTGCTAGGTCAAAAGGGAACTAACAGACAATAACTCAAGGATATTTCCTATTTCGTAAAATAAATACTTAGTTGAATAGGAGGAGAGAAATATTAGAAGTTAGTTAAATGCAAAGTTTTATTTATAAACAAAAGGTAAGTCAAGAATTATAAATTAGATAAATATAACTATATATGTATAATTTAAAAAAAACTTTAGCGATGTTATACAAAAGGATTTCAACTATATTCAACATTATTATTTTTGCAAATGTGAAGAGGATCCAAAATATCAAACTTTAAGTTCCAGCAGTTAAAAGAATTCCGCCTATTAAATTGCATTTTTCCTTTTGAACAAGTCTAAAAGGGTAAGGACCTTAAACTTATTAAATATTTTTAGAGTCAAAAGAACTTTGAACATTAAAAAAAACTCAAATATACACAAGTCTAGAGGCTTCAAACATTATATATGTGAATATCAAAAATATTGCCCAAGTCCAAAGGACTTAATGATTTGAACCCATTAAATATTATACGAGTAAAAAGGACTCCAACAATCAAACCTTCCAAATGTTTCCTAAGTCTAAGGATATCAAAATTTGACAATGTTAAATATCCCACAAGTCTAAGGACTTCAGAGAGAAACGTTCTAAACGTTTCTTAAGTCTGAAGGACTCAAAAACGTTAAACATAATAAATATTACACAAGTCCAAGGACTTCAATGATAAATGTTATAACCTTTTCTTAAGTCTGAAGGACTCCAAAACGTTAAACATAATAAATACTACACAAGTCTAAGGACTTCAAAGAGTTTAA
This sequence comes from Timema podura, assembly GCA_033556935.1. Lineage (NCBI taxonomy): Eukaryota > Metazoa > Arthropoda > Insecta > Phasmatodea > Timematidae > Timema > Timema podura. The sequence goes on from JAVRXN010000009.1 coordinate 33,486,419, forward strand.
AGATATATCCAATTTCTCAATTTTAACAGACTTCATAATTTACGTATCATATTTCTCCCAAGTCTACACGGCTTCATGATTGGAAAATATTAAGTATTACATAAGTCAAAAAGAACTTTAATTTCTAAACAAATCAATATTTCCCATGTCTAAATATTTCATGTTATTAGAAATATAAAATATTATACAAGTCAGAAGGACTAATAAACGTATTAAATGTTTTCCAAGTTTAAAGAACATATGAAATATTTTGCAAGTCAAAACAGATTAAACATATTAAATATTTTTCAAGCTTAAAGAACTTCATGTTTTCAAAACATATTAAAAATGTACAAAAGACTTAGAAATTTAAAGATGATATTTAAGCCGAAAGGAAATTTAGAAATATAATTGCCGAAAAATAATTTAGAGCTTACATTGTTAGGAACACACAGATGTGTCCTAGGTTGGTATCCTGCCAAGAGTGGCTTTACCGCCGTTCTCTTGTCAATATTTATTTGATCTTCATTGCTCAGAGAGGGGGGGTGGTAATAGTGGACGGGGAATATGCGACGAGTAGCGTCTGGGAGGATCCAGAATAGTCTTCTTGCCCACGCCTTCTCGTGCCGGAAACGTCATATACCTTCCCGAAATCCTTTGCGAATATACGTTGTTGATGTGCCTCAAGGTGTCGTGCTGTCAGTCAACAAATATTGTTCGCGATAACCGGTTGTGCCCGTGGGGGTAGTCTGCTTGGGACGCACAGAAAAATGGGGCCTTGGTGAGTTTAGTCATTACTATTGCGGTCGTGGTAGGATATCACTTGAAACTATCTAGTGTCCAGTTTTATTGTTTTGATCTTGAACAATGTAGCTTTTTTATATAAACGCTACATATGTTTATGGCACTTTTAGTTTTCCGGGCAACAAATATGTTTCCCTGTGAACACACACACCAATGACGCGACTGTTTCGTCGTTCATCTGTTACTTTGCAGTTGAGAGCCAGAAAAGTAACGACAAAAAAAAGTGTTTAGACAATTTGTTGCCTGTGTACACATGGCCTTAATGTTTGATAAAGTTAAACTGACTCATTTTGAACAACATTTTAGGATAAAAGTTACAGTTCTGAGGTGATAAGTCTAGTCTAACAGGGTCACAATAGAACATGATATAAGATAAGGATTGTCTTTAAGATTTTGAAACTTCAAAACAGCCATTCCTATCAAAAATACCACAGCGTGCGGATATTTCTCTACGCGTAAGCGGCGTCCTTAAGGTGGGCATGTATGTAGAGAACGCGAGAAAATGCCAGTGTTTTTGCAGTTTTTATAGCAAAACATTTATTTGGTCAAAATAAAATATTGCTCCAGTACAAACATAGTTTAATTTTCTTCACATGATGACATCAACAGTTGTTAAATATCTGTCATGTGCATAGTGGTATTGGATGACAAACTTTTAAAATGAAGAGGAAAAGTTGTCATTAAATTCCCAGACACCCTTGACCGATATTCAACAACTGTTTATATCACCACGTGAAGAAAATTAAACTCTATGTTTCTACTGGAGAAATATATTATTTATTTTGACCAAAAGAATGTTTTTATATAAAAACTTAGAAAACACTGGCCCGTTCTCGCGTTCTCTACCACCTTAAAGTTTTTTATTTATTGTTTAAGTTTAAAAAAAAGACTATCCTAATTTTGTAACTTAAATTATAAATTAATTGAATCTAAGTATAAAATATCATAGCTACATACAAGCTGTATCTGCAATATACAATACATCAAATCGACCTGGAAGAAAATAAATAGTAAAAAAAGGAGAAAAAATAAACACATTAAAATATAGGAGGACTTTTAGAAAAGAATAATATAAAAGTAAGGAAAGAAATCTGGACACATTATTAACTGAAACGGAAGTGAAAAATTTAAGAAACAGAAAAACCCAGAATTGCAAATAAATTGTTTACATAAACAAATGAAAGATTACCGGTACACAAGGCTTTGCAAAAGAGTAATTTCCAGACAAGTGCTTGCCGAGTCGACCTACAAAAAGAACAAAATATTAATAGAAAGAGCAAACAAACTCCAAAAGAAAATTTGAAACACAGAAAAATCTTTAATAATTTCATTCTTTGATTTAGAAAAACTTAAAATAGAATAATTTATTTTGTAAATAATTTTATAAGTTAGGATAATATAATGAGAAAAGCCACTGCGATTAAATCATATGTGGATCCAACGCCCTCCTCCCAAGGAAACTGTTCGGGTTTCATAAACTCAAACCTCACTGTTATCGGCAGTCCATTCTATTGCGAATTCTACGTCTTAGACCACGTGACCATTATTGTGATTATAGTAGGCCTATCAAATGATAAAGCAGTAGAATAGCATATTAATAACATTGAAAACAAAACATGGACTACTAGTGCAGTATTTATAATCTACTAAATAAAGAAATTGGGTCAATGATTTATTGATTATAATTTCGTGACCTTAAAAGTTTAACTAAAACCTTCAAACTTAAGCACAAGGTCCTTCTCTCCTTCCCCTAAAATATGAGGCAATCATATTGTTTTTCGTTTGGTACAGATTGTTGCATATCAAGAGTTTTCTTTTCTTTTTTCGTTTAGTCTCAATAAAATGTAAAGAGCTATATTTATTGTCATTGGAGAGGTCAACTTTATGGCTGATCCTACCCCTCCCCTTCCATTTCAAAACATCACGTTTGTATTACCTTCTGTTTAACGACATTTTCATTTGTTCCCTTTTGGTTGGCTATCAGATGCGTTATCTGCAATATACAACCGCCTGTCTCCAGAGAGAGAAAAACACCCTCACATTTGCTAGACAAATTTATTTTTGCGCTTTTCTTTTATTTATTTTTTAAAAGCGAACAACATGAGTAGTTTTGTGTATTTTCTTATACATTTTTATTCTCCTTCTTGGCTAGTATCAGACTTATCATATGCCTAGAGCGGAAAAATGTAAGATATTTTAAAGTTCAAAATCAAATTTCAATCATGTGATAAACCATAACGATAAAAAGTGTTTGTTCATTAAAATGTTTGCTTGCTTAAATGCCTTGTCATCTATTTGTTTTTGGTTGGATGCTAGCTATTACATTTCGATACCGTTAGTTGGCAGCATTGTAATTTGTGAGCGTTATTTGCCAAATAACGTGGGTTTTAATTAATGCCCTTGTTGTGATTCTCATTTAGTTAGGTGCAGTAGATTACAAACTCCCAAAGGTTATTAATTATTATTGTTTTCGACATTTAAAAAGCAACATTTCTTGTAAAACCACCCTTGAACATGTGTGTATTCATGTCACTTCTTGGGCCTCTCGAAATCCAAGCTCAGCCCTCCTGGCCTTTGTCTTTGTAACGCCGACTCTAGATTTGAAGAATTTGACTTTTATCACAAAAGAAGAGCTAAAGTGAGAGTTATTTAAGGAACTGCATTACAAATATATGTTATGTAATAAAATATTTTTAAAATAGGGCCTACCTTTATTTTTTATTGGTTTTAAACAAATAATTTACATGTTTTGCTTATGTTTTAATCTGTATAAGTTTAGTGTCTCCATTTACTCACTAAACTCTTTTATTTGGTTATAAGTATTGCTCACCTATGTATTTATTCTAAACGTTGTCGTCTCCATATGTAATACTGAGTGCTGGCCTATTATAGGTCTTGTGACTTGTTCAGCACTTTAATAAAGGAATTTGAAATTATATATTGTTCTTACTATCTTCCTACATCCCTATGGTCACTGCTGATTGGTCTTGTGTGTATTCAAGTTTTTATGTTCAAACTGATACCAAATATAATCAGAACCAAAAACTATCGTACAATTTCAAATTTATCCATTTACTATTCAAAGTTATTTTAAAGTTTACGAAATATTCTCCCACTCTTAGTTATTATATAAGAAAAAAACATCATTCTTCGTCAAATTAGAAAAACAAAACAAATAATGGTAAATGTTACTCATGATTCTTGCAATTTCAAACATTATTCAAAGTCAGTGGCGTGTGGTCAATTCTGGACAAAGGGAAGCAATGAGGCTACAATAAAGGAGGGTCTGATGGACCCTAGTTTAATTGGAAGCCCACGTGGTCTTTTTTTTAGTTAAAATTACTATGGGGAAGAAATGAAGGGGGGTGACAAACTATGCATGGAATAAAACAAAATAATTTATCTTAGAAGTATTACTCAATAAATTTCATTAAATTA